>KZ309105.1:78174-97602 GCA_000376725.2 Ladona fulva | reverse complement strand
TACCTTTGTTTTAATTCATAAATGTTGCATATTCATTCTCATACTTATGCTTTCTTGCCATACCAAAGCTGTACAGTGAAGTTGAGTGATATCATGGCTATCGTCCTTCTGCACCGCCATCATTGCTTGTCATGCACTCCGAAAGCGTGGGTTGCAGATTAAAAGAGGAAGTGCAACGTCAGCCTTTTGTTGCGAAATTCTTTCTATTTTGCATCCCTTTCGACGGACCTTCTTTTCAAACATTAAACTCTGAATTGGGGACGTAAAGTTCTTTCTGAGATAAAAATAATGAAAAAAGCGGAAAACGCCAGCGTTATGGGGACAATATATGGTAGACCCCGCTTTATTGTAGTTTTTTGAAGAAGCCTTTCTGGATGTTTCCATCATACACAGTGAAATTCTCCCTTTGGTTTCGGATTATTGCAGCGTGCTGATCAAACATGAGTATATTTTACCATTTTTGAAGAATTTTCATTATTATTATTACTCTTTATTACGGGAAGAGCCCACTTTAAGTAAAATATACGTTAAGTATTATAAATGCGACGTAAAAAATAGATGGATAGAAGCACAAAATAAAGTTTTTTCGTGAAAAATTTATTTTAGGGAATCAACAGTGGATTTCCATATTTAAATATTTTGCTAGATAACCCCCGTGGATTGTTGTCATGGATTTAGTTATTATTTTGAAGTAAATAGTATTGTTAATGCCAGGTATTACCAAATCGGTAATGAGCCATCGAATACCCATTCGAAAAAGTAATCAAATACGCAACTTTTATTTATTAACTTTCCTCTCGAAAATATGATTAGACAGCTTTCAGTAGTTTTTTCCGTTAATATATGAGAAATCGGATGGGAGCTGTAATGCCGAGAAACAGTGGCGCATCTAGAATTTTTGATTGGCGGAGGGGCTGTACTTCAGTTTGTAATTAATAATCTCTTGAACTCCTTCCAATTTACGATGTCGTGTGAAATATTAATGTTATTACGAATCATGTCATGAATAATTTGAGAATGTGTCGTTGAGTGATGCCTATAAAGGTATATTTTAAGCGTTCAAATAATTATTGATAAGACCCTTGAGAATTGGGTTATGAATAAATACTTGTAGAAACTTTTGGGGGGTGGGGGTCTTACCCAGTCAGCTCCCCCCCCCTCCCCCACTGGATGCGCACCAGCTGAGAAATAAGCAACCAATGTATACTTTGTCCCACACATTGCATTGCAATGAATGTATCGAATTGCAATTATTACAAGCAATCGCAACGTCCAAACATTTCTACTTGGAATAAGCTTTTTCAGGTTTATTTTTTGCCATGGTCCGCTGATATTGCTCTCTAAGTTGGTATCGATGCTAATAGTGATTAATTCATAGGGCAAATACGTCCTCGAGTCTCTGTTGTTGTTCTTTTGAAATAGTAGTTGGACGCAGTAGTGATGGAGAAATAGCGTAGCGTGTGGCGCCTCGGGGCGGATGTTTGAAGAAGCCGCCTCCCTTTCGGTAAACCCTGTGACGTCACGCGTTGCGTCACAAGTTTACCCCAAGCGTCTTGTGACGAAAAATTAGTGAATATTTTTCGGCATTTCGGAGTTATTAGAAACCTTTTCTGGCGCGTATTCAACGCTCTTCTTTTACTCTTTGAATTTGAATGAAGGCGTTGCATAGGTTATTTCTTCAGTCCGTCTTCCTGTCTGCCTATGAATCTTTTCTTTCGTGTTTGGAAAATGAATCTTTATCGCACTTTCCGAACGAGGGTGTTTGTAAGGGAATGGGCGTGTTCCAATATTTGTGTGTTTTCTTCTTTCCTAGTTCGACCTAGTTCTCGAATGAAAGGAAATTTTTTTCCGTCGTTTGGGGAAATCAAAAGTGAAGAGGTTTAAGAACCGTTACTCAAGTCGGGTGTATTGGCAATTTTCAGTGGTCCTCCAGAGTACTCGAGATATGCGAAAATCCTCAATCCTCAACAACCATACCAAGAATGGTGTTTTCCGATGGGAAAGGTACTTAAGAAAAGTAGGGTATCGATGTCTCTTTTTTTTTTATTAGAGTTATTCACCTCTTTTCTCGTAAGGAAAATATTTCGTCTTTTGAGGAACGTCAGTTATGGTTTACGTGAAGCAATTTTCAGTCTTCCTAATTTTGAAAAAAATTTGAATTGGGCTGACCGTATCACACATCCAGTTGAAAACGGTGATTTTCCATCTATACAACGGGACAAATGTTTTCGTGCAATTTATTTCGAGATGTAGTTTCATCACTTCATTGCGGAAATAATTTGAAATAATTTTTGGCCATTTTGTTGATGCAATTGTTACCTTAACCAGAGATAAATTACATTAGAATCCATAGATCAAATTAAATTATTTCTTGCGTGCAAATTTAATAGTATATTATTTAATATTGCAACGGATTAATACATTTTTAAGTTTCAATGGAGTCATATTTGGGAGATAACATTTTTTACACTTGAACCTCAACATAGTTTTTGTTACTTTAATAATCGTCACGACAGTACATTTTACTACGAAAATGTATGATTATTTTTTATACCTCAATTTTCTATACAGTTGAAATCTCTTAAGGCCGAATATTTTAATTCTATTTTGTAATTGAATTTCATAAAAAATCACAAATTTTTTTTGAGGTTTTCGCTATATAAAGTACATTTTGTATTTATTTTATTTAATTTGGTTAAAAAAACCATTTTTGACGGAATGGACGGGACGGCAGGACCGGAAACGGGATTGTCCGAACCAAAACGGGTAGTCAGCCTAGAATTAACACAATGATGCCATTCACTCCACTGTTACGTTTAGGTATAATTGGAGCATCACGAATGAGTGATCTTCCAATCCATGCCAAACAGGAAATTTGCTGTCCGCCTTCGTGACTTTGTCTCTGCGAAGTATGAAATTTGCGCATTTCGGTTATATTTCGTGAGAATCTCGAGTGCCATTATCAGAATTATTGTCGTTCGTTTGAATTAATGAAGTTTTTCGGTAGTAGTCAACCTTATGGAAAGAGTCGAGGAACTACGATGCTAGTAAACGACGAACGCGGTCTCCGAAAGCTATCGATAAAGCATTACAAGGAATTATCGCTAAAACGGATACAGTAGTCTCTAAATTCTCGTAATTCGAGTTAACGTGCACTGTAGACACCTTGGATAATACGGGTTTCCTAGCGAACGTAAATTATGAAATATACGCTATTTTCATCCCTTGCCGTAATACGACGTGTGTTCACTATTCAAAAATCAATTTGATGTGAAAATTATTCGAAATAAAATATTTCTCTTTTCTTTCGCAATATATACGTCCATTGTCCAGATGCAGTTCTCACTTCTTACCTGATGATACCCAGATTATTATGTCGACGTTTGCTTTTCTGTGCTGAACTGGCATGGTGCAGTTACAGCGAAAGTAATTTTAGCGCTCTGCCTGTACGTATGTGCACGTGAGAAAAGCACTAAAATTTGTACCTCGGATAATACGGAACCTCGGGTAATCCGTATCGGATAATCGAGACTCAGCTGTTCTGGTCTTCTGGTCGGTCTTTCCGCATAAGAGAAATTAATAAAGTAGATTAGGTCAGGTGTTAATGCACCCCTTGCCATACGCCACTGGCGACTAGAGGGGTATACATTTAAATCTAAAATCTACTAATCTTTTGGAAATACCCTAAATACTCTCAGAGTACACTTATATAACATCTGCCTTCTAGTTGTCCCTTACGATGGTTTAAAGGTGACCAATTAGGAATAATGTCATGCACGCTTTCTTATTAACTTTTAAAATATCCGTGGTAAAAATTAGCTTTAAAGTGAAGAATTTCAATTCCTTGGATATGAATTAAACCATATTCTTGCATTTTTAGGCCCTGTATGTATTCATCGTTCTGTAAGGAACCGATGTAAATCTTCGGCCTTACCGCATTCATGCTGCTACATGATGCACGATGTTTAGGAATACTTCTATGGTGCTGAATGAAGATCACGCATCGTATCATCGACGATGCTTTGTGAGAATCATTGAAAATTGTATAAAAACATTCTGGGAAGTTCTCCATTGTTCGTCCATCGATCGTTTACGTTAAGCAATAAATATTAACTAATTCTTATGGTGAAAGATACGAGAATCAGGGCTTTTCATGCGTGTTCTCTGTATTTTCGGATGAAACGAATCATTGCGAAATTCAGGTGCGTTATTTTCTGTATGATTTTAAGTAGTGATGAGACGCTGTGGGATTAGAACGTCCATGTTTTAAATCCTTGCACAATGTGGTTCATTCCTTAAGAATTTCAGTTCGATAATTCTTTTCGTTGAGAAATCAGACGTCATTAAGGATAACGACCCACGTCAGAATGGTGTGGTCACCAGTCAGTCGTCGCCCTAAAGTCACAATAGTTTTTTAAGTGACTCAGACGTAAAAACTTTTCTGCGATAAGTAGATGTTTGTTACGTCATTCATTTCAGCGTTCTTACAGTGACCTCTGTGTTGAACCGGTCATACCTCCGTAGCGTAAGTTAACAAAGAAACTGTTCAATATTTTTCGGCCTCAACATAAATTTCTGTTCTTAAAAAAATTTCCGGTTGATCGACCTTATTTCATACGTATCCTGTCGTTATTCTCCTAACTGAGTCACTACTTATTGCACTGTAGCTTATGCAATTCACCCTTATTCAGGTGGATCAGTGTTGTTTCAGTTCCTTAATGATATTCCAGTATGTAAATATCTTTTCGGAAGAGTTGGAATAATGCATGAATTACGCACTCGTGAGAGATCCGGGTTAGATTTCCGCTCAACTGTGGTAGTTTCATCTAACGGGAATTTTTATCGCAGTAACACACAGTAAAGCCCGGCGTAATTTTCAATTTAAAAGTTATTTAAGGTTCTTTCGGAGATTGGTATCAAAAAGTGTTTATAAAATATCGACAAAGAGGTGCAATTTTCTTAGTTCTAATGAAATCCCTTATCTATATATTTCCTCTTCGTGCTAAAGTTTAAAATCAATTCTTCCCCGCTCTTAATTGGGAGACAAAAAGCATGTGATTTTCGAATGAAGAGTTTCGCAAAGCAAGTTGCACAAACTTCATCTAAGAATCCTCGCGTCATCTGAAACCATTTTGATTTGGGATGTGAGCCATAATGATGCTTCGCAATAGATTAAGGCGCGCCTAAACTTATTTCGCACCCATTCGTCGCACTTGTGCATTCTGATAAAGCACTCCACCGCTCTGAGCTGTTTTTTTTTCTCTGCATAGTGTAGACTCAAAATGTCATAATTAAACCTTGGAGGAGAGCGATTTTTGACGTAGAATTTTCAGACTATTTTCTTGAAACGAAATTGTAATATAACTAGTCAACGCCCCCGTCAATGACGGAACTTAATTTAGTTTAAATATATACCTATTATCGCATACATCTGGTCCTCCTAAGCCAGAAATAGTCCGTCGTAAGATCATAATAACTCAATGTATTTCTTACCATTATTTATAATATTTATTATACTGTTTTCAACTCATGAAAGCCTACTTTACGTACATTTCTTATAGAAAAATATAAGAATTGGTTATCCCCGTGTACTGGGATAATTCATGAAATCAACATTCAACAATGGCCTTGGTCGTCAAAGGGATCAAAATTAAATTAGAAAGAATAGTCTTACGAAATCGATACAAGCACCAAAAGAAGGATAATTGAATAAGTATTCTTACTTTTGGCCGTGGAATGTTGCTTTGGATTCAAAATTGCGTGAATTTTGATAAAATACACGAAAATTGTGTGAAATTTTGGTGTTGTTCTTGATCGGTCCCCCTGACGACCAAGCCGATGAATCCGAGCTCATGCACTTTCCCATAAGAATACTCGTGATTTTTAGGAACATTCAAAAGTAAGGTCAAGAATTAATGATAGGCTCTCTGAAGAGGAGGCAGTTTTAGCATTTTGCGTTTACGATGGTAAATCGCGGGGTCAAATTTACGACCAATTATGAATGTATCTTATTCAGCTCTATTTTACATGTTAGAAAGGGACAGTTGATAGTCGTGTTGATCTGCCACGATCAAGAAGGAGATGAAATATTTATCAAATCAGAGACAGTGTAGGGAAAACTTTGGGCCAATTAATGACATTTTTAGCAAAATGAGATGTGTAAAGAAATTTTTTGTGTTCAACACTAGTGTTATCGTATGCATTCACATTTGGATTCTTTTTTGAGAACTTCGTGTGGTCAATTTAGGCGCCTTTCTTTCCACTCTCATTTTAATCCTTCGTTTACATATTCCACTTGTATATTGAAAGTGAAAGTCAGTCAAAGTGATCTCAGAATCGTGGAAGCGAGTAAAATGTGCCTTTCGTGCAGTAAATAGTTATTCCTCGGTTTTATTAGTAGCATTAACTATGTAATGTTTTCCTAATAGTCCAGTACGTCGCAATTAGATTGTATTTATAACATTTTATTTCTCCGTTGAGAATCAACGGGAAGTTCGGCTAGTAACTAATCAAAAACCGTGCCGTAAAAAAAGAAATTGAAATGAAACGTGTTAACGAGAACATATTTCCATCGCAATGAGTTTATTCAAAGACTAAAAGTATAATTATTTTATTCTTGCAATATTTTGGCATTTTGCGCCGCAATTATTATTAACGTGACATTTATTTAAAATTTTATCTAACATTTCATTCTCTGCTCAGTAATTACTGAGCTATAAATCGTAGTTTCCGATTAAACGGCCGAGGAAAGTAAACTGGAAAATTTCCAAGGTTGTGGTAACTAACATTTCATTGGTTGCTATTCGCCTTTTTTCTATTGAAACATTTGTATCGAAAAACAATGCTTGACAATAAGGATAGGATAGTTATTAAATTTTCTTATTTTTTTCTTTTTCCTATTTCGTACGACCATTATTTATTGTTAAATGTCTCAGAAGAAAAAAACTGCGATGTAGCGAAAAATCAACGTGTATTTCTTTCGGAAGTTATTACCATCAGATATGTATGTGTTTTATTTTGTAAATTATATGCGACGGCGATTATTACGATAGATTAGTTACGAAAATCGTATTTAGCAAGTATTTTTTGTATACCAATGTGTGATCACTCTGTCGCTGAAAGCCCGGCGAAGTAACGGCTGAAGCTAATGCGGGAAAAATTCTTGAAAATGGTCTAAAATTTGAATTATTTCTGTTTCATTGCAGTCTAGTGTCGTACGCATTTTGAGAATGTCCCCGTCTTGGGAGGAATATGCACGTTTTAGTTACGGAAAGTTTTTTTTTCTTACAAGTAATTCTGTGGCTTTTCCGTCCTCTTCCAGAGGATCACACTTTTTAGAAGGATTGGCGATTTTCTAATTGCTTTTTATTTTATTCCTATTGCCTTTTGACAAAGATCCTTTCAAAATACGAATGCATTCCCTTTTAACGTCTAAGACGATTTCAGCGAATAAGTTAGTTACACCGAATTACTTCAGAGATTCTCTTTGAATAAGAGAATAGAAATAGTTTTCTTTCGTAGTTTTATCCGACATTCAATAGCCTCGAAACTTGAGTATTGCTCACTAGCAATAAAGTAAGTACTGTGAAGGTGCCTGTTGACTCGAAGAAATCACAAGTTCATTTTACAGTCAGACCGAGTAAAGAGAAATTGACGATTCAGTTGTACGATGTATGGAATAGACAAGTGAAGGTACTAACGCGTTAAAAACACTTACCTCTTTCACTTTTGTTTGGGTGGACAACAATAGCGGACGCCGTTGCGATGGCTGCGAACACAACAAGCTCGTAGGTAGTCACCATCTTGACTGCAGTGCTGCTCTGCTAACACCGATTTTGTTCCGTTGCGCCGGCTTTTGTATCGGGAATCGGCGAAGATAAAGCAAAAGTGATGGGATAAGTTAACCGTCAGTATGTGGTGAGCAACAGAGGGTGTGCCCTAATGGTTATGTTTGGCCGGATGCGAAATTGTATCTAGGGCGATGTCCGTCTATGCGGGTAGGTGATTGTCTCCTCTCAGGTCTTCGAAATCCTTCTAGGTTTTCTTACGAGCCCGTTAACGAGGAATTCCCCGTCTTATCGGTTTAACGAGCGTGAGTTTTTGGACGGATGTTTAGTTACGTTTGAATCATGTTCCAAATTACGATAAAAGTTTCGTAAGATTTTACGTAAGCGTAAAAGTTATTCGTTTTCTCAGAAATGGTTAATTTTTTGTCTTATTTGAAAGTCTAACAATGTGTTGTAAATATTGTAATGTTTAGGCTAACAAAAAGGGCATAAAATTAATATCCTGACCTTTAGGTGATTATCAAAACAGTAAGAATGTTACTTTAAGAATATGGTCAGAATGTAAATAATGCGGAAAATATCGTAGTTAATTATATTATTACCATATATATTTAATTTCGAGAAATAATTTATTTGCTCTGAACGTTGGATATCGCGAAGCAAAGTACGAGATAATACGTATCAAAACGTCCTAATTATATATTCAACGGTCAATTCTTTGTTTTAGCGTGCTAAATCGTTCCGATAGTGAAGCTAATGTATTTTTGCGTGTTTAATTAAGCCTATTGTGAAGCAACTGCATTTTACTGTGAAAAATGGGTGCAATGTGTGACGTCTTTTATTGAGTTAAATTAAACACTGTGTTTCTAGTTCTCATCATTTCAATAATTATATCATTTGCATAAATAGCTTAATAAACATCGCTAATGACATCAACATAATTAATTCATAATTATTAGTCTGTGGTTTCTGAGTAAGTGTAATACTGAATTTCTCATCAAATTCAGTATTACCCTGACCTGAACCAGAAACCTGAGACTTATATTAGTTAAAGTGGAGCATTGTTTTCCTCTAATTAATTGGAATTTAAGGATCAAAATTTGTTTAGGAAGAGGAATTTCTTCAAATTTTTAACATTATTTCTAGTAATTGTTTATTTTAATCTGCTAAATTGTCATTAGTTTAAATTGGAAAAACTAATTCTGTTAAATTTTTCATTTAATAAATTGTTCAGATGTTTTATTGGAGATAAAATGTTTAACCCCAATTTTGAAATTCTTAAATCTACTACAAATTTATTATGCTTGTTATATTTGTTGCAATTTGTACTTTCTGTACTTAATAATATAGTAACTATAATTTAATACGTCAAAATACTTATGACTATGGTAACCATTATTTAGCATGCTAAAACAGGATGACCCTTAAACATCATATCTGAAATGGATACATTGAAATGAATTCCTCTATAATGTAAATTTAGGTTATCCTAGGAAGCTCAATTGCAAATTCATGTATTAAAGATGATAGGAAAGGGAAGTAGTATTAAATTAGAAAGTGAACAACTTCTCAATCTCTAGCATAATTAAAGGCCAATCCTATTTTCCATGAAAATGTGGATGAAAATAAATGAGGAAGGAATAAAATCAAATATGTTGAAGGTAGTATTTTCCCGCAATTACTTTTCAATCTACAGGTTTTTCAGTTATGATTAATTTCTTTCCACACACAGATGTTGGTGAACCAGACAGCTTCCTTGGGCAAGATGAGGTACCCTCCCTCCCACTGCCTGGTGTTCAGCCATCTGCTTTAAAGACACCGTCTCCTGAGCAGCTGCAGTCCATTACCTTTTTCAACGCTCTAGGGCAACCTACAGGAGGAGGAGGTCTAGATTTTCTAGCTCCGGCAGGAGCCAATACCAAAAGCGTCGACTCCTCTACTCAATCACGGTACAAGCAGCTGGTGAACAAGCGACGTCCTTTGTCTGCCTCCTTAGGAATCATCCCCTCCAGGTCATTGAATGTACCTCCAGCCTCTAGTAGCACTGATCTTTTACCTCCAACATCTGTTGAATCTTCCACTACTGTTGATTCTCCTCTACTTCAGGAGCCTTCTATCAGCTCACTACTGTCATTACTTACCCCAAAATCTAGTTCCACCCCTACCACTCCCAAAACTCAGATAATCAGTACTTCATCATCTGGGAATCTTAATTCTAAATCCCAGTCTATTCCGTCTACTCTCAAATCATCTCCTGTGCATGTTCATTCAACTTTGCATGAAAATCCAGTTCCTTTGAAGTCTGAGAGTGCTTATTCTAATGTTCAGCCACTTGATCAAACATCCACACCAGATGCAGGTACACTCGGTCTATCTCTTGTTCAAAAGCTTTTGAATTTAACTTCAGAAACTTTAAGTCCATCTCCTCAAAAGCAGTTATCCTCCTATAAGCCAGAGCTTACTGAAACTCATTCAGCTGATGATGTTTCAAGTCATAGTGAGTCTGTCGTTTCTGAAGCTAAAGTAGTTGGTGAGTTTTCAGTTCCATATGAATCAGAAATTTCAGAAACTAAATCAACTGATGGAATTTCAACCTCACTTAAGCCGGAAGTTCCTGAAACTAAATTAGCTGGTGAACTTTCAGCTCCCTGTGAGCCAAAACGTTTAGAAACTAAAACAACTAGTACACCTGCTGCAGAAAATTCTAACTCAGTGGTGCAAACTGGTGATGCTGATGATCTTGAAAATATCAAATCTAATTTTGAAGGTACAGCTACACCAAATGGCAGTGGACATGTAAGTGCCTCAGTAACAAGTCCATTTCCATCGAATGTGTCAAATTTTGTTTCTGATGTAACATATCATCCTTTGGAAGGAACTCATCTGATACCCTCACACCAGTATCCTAAGACCATCGACAACAATATCCCTTCTTCTGAGGAGACAAAGGCTTCAGTCTTACCATTTATTCAGTCTAGCAGTTTGCCTGGAGGTATTTCAGATGGTTTATGTGATGATCCAAAATCTTCATTGACAACAGAAAATCTTTCACATTCTGAAACAGAGATTTTGAATTTAGATAATCAAACTTCTCATGCAATTGATCAGCTTGAAGGTTCTTATAAGACTGTAGCTAAAGTAACAACTTCAAATCAAATCAAAGGTACTATATCTACGTTTGAGAGTGAATCTCAAGTTATAACAAATAAGGAATCTGTAATTTCCCAAGCTGAGACAAAATCTATCCAGCATCAAGCTGAATCTCCATCAACCCTCTCCCAACAATCTGTGGAACATCCTCCTCTTCAACCCATTACCAGTCCAATTGAGACTCAAAGTACTAACTTTCCTACAGCCCTTAATCAGAACTCAGACCATTCTTGTAGGTCTTTGCAAGACAATTATCAATACACAGGAAATCAATTCAGCTATCAATATCAGGCATTATCTGGTGTTTCTACTCCACCTGTTCCAACATCATCTGTTTCTGCCAATATCCTAGCTAATGCTGCATTAAATAATTCACAATCTTCCAGTAGTCAGCATCTCCCTTTTGTGTCACAAGAAAGTCATACACCTACTTTGAATCCTCTTATTCCACCTAGCGCAACTGGAACACAATCGTCTCCTAATCCATACAGAGTAAGATCAAGTCAGCCGCGGGTTTCATCTCCACTGCAGTACACAAATTCACCTTTATATAATCCACAACAGTTTTTCGTTCCTGTTGTTCAGAATTCAGTTAGCAGCAGTTATCCCCAGCCTACCTCCAGGGAATTTGATTCTGGTGCATCTCAGTTTTCTTCAAGTAATTCCCAACCTACTTTCTTCCCTCCAGCATCTCATCAATCATCCTTTCCAACACAACCATCTCCAACTCCTCAATCAGTTCCTAATCCAACTCCACCTCCTGCAAAGCAGCTGTCTGCAATTCCTCAGCCTAACATCTGTTCAATTCATGCCAAGCCTCCCAGTGATCAAGTCAATTCTTTTCTCATAAGCAATCCACCACCTTTATTTACATCACCTCAGCAACTAACCTCTTCAGCTTACCCATCTGCAACACCTCCACTGATTCCAATCCCAGCTCCTCCCCCAGCTGCACCACAGCCAACCTCTTCTCAGCCATCTTTTAACAGATATTCAATACATGCCAAGCCACCTTCTCGTGGGGGTGTGAATGCTAATCAATATCATCCAAACGCTGGTCAACTTCCTCCCATCTGCCCTCCCTCATCTCAGTCAACATATTTCCCTGTACAGCCATCCCCTACTCCTCCATCAACTCCAGTTCCCACGCCTCCACCAGTACAGCAAACAGTTTCTTTGCAAGCTTCTTTAAACAAAAGTTCAATACATTCCAAGCCTCCTTCTAATGATGTTATAAATGCTTCCAAGTTTCCTCCAAGTACAAGCCAACCTCCTCTTACCTTCTCTTCCACAACTCAGCAACCATCTATCCCTGCACAGCCTTCTCCTACACCACCTTTGATTTCAGCACCTACACCATCTGTGGCGAACCCACCAGTAAAGCAAACAGTGTCTTCACAACCCTCTTCAAACAAGTATTCAATACATGGCACGTCATCTGCTAATGATCTTTCAGGGGCTTCTAAGCTTCCTTTAAATACAGCTCATCCTCCACTTACCTGTACCACTATTCCACAAAGACCCTTTCCTGGAGAGTCATTTAGTAGACCACCTCAGCTACCTGTACAGCCATCTCCTACACCTCCTTTGATTCCAGTACCAACACCTCCTCCAGCAGTACAACAAAAAGGTGCTCCACAATCCTTGAACAGACATTCTACACATGCCCAGCCTACTCCATTCTTCTCCCCAAATATTCAGCAGACTTCCCATCCATCACAACCTCCCTCAACACCTCCCTCAACTCCAGTGCTAGGTCCACCCCCTCTTGCACAAGGAACAGGAACTTCTCAGGCATCTGCAAACAGATATTCTATACATGCTCGTCCTGCACATTTGAGGAATCCTTACAAAGTATTTTCACCTTCTGCTTCCCAGTCATCTCCTAATTTCAGTCATCCCCAACCTCCCTCTACTTTAAGTCCCTACTTGATTACTCCTGAATCTTCTTCAGATTCATTTTCTTCTGTTCCCTTGACTTCTGAAACAAGTTTTGGATTGTCAGATAACCTATCTTCAGGTCAGAGAGAACATCAACCCCCACCTTTGCCCACCTCACCTCCACTGGTGCCAACGTTTGCCACCCCTCAGCAAATCCAAGAGAATATCCAAAAATCTTTTCCTGCCCAAGGTACAGTCACTTCTCCTAGCTATCCACCTTCACAGTCAAGCAATGTCTTGGAACCCATTGTTAGTGGGACATCTGGTTCCTTTGCTATAGAGAAACCTAATCAATTACCACCTTCCGTGGATATCCCATTGGCAAACAACTCTCAAGCTTCTGGTACATTGATCCTGCCACAGTCATCTCAGGGAAGCTCCTCTGTCCACTTGAATGCTGCTACACCTCCAAACACAGTACCAACAATATCTTCATCTTTACATCCTCCCAGTGGAATTCCTTTGGGTGAGTTTAATTTTTTTTTAACATGCCCAATTGAATTATAGGCTTCACTGATCCTATGCTCTCCTCCAAGTGTTGTAGTTTTGGATCATTCTAACACTGGCAAATAAAACTCCAAGGTTACTGTATCTGTGTATCCTTATTTAAAATTAGTTTGCCTCTATGACTATAACCCCACCCAAATCAGGTACTTTTAATCTAAGCATATTTAATCTCATTCATAAACATTCAACTATTGTTGCTAATTATTCCTCCATAATTACTGGGAATCAGTGAAGTATTAAGTCTCCTGACATTGATAAATCTTCTTATTAAAGGTTCTTACTAGGTTTACTCTGTTTAGAGTTTGAACTGAAAGTTCTCAGATTCTGCAAGTCCCTCTCAACTTACCGGCCAACTTAAATTTTTTCTATGAGAGTAACCGTTATCAGACAGGTTATATTTTTAAATTTCAGGATCATACAAAGGGAAATTTAGATGGCCATACTCCCAAAATCTATGATAGGCAGTAAGTGAATGGAAATGCAGAAACAATCAGATGTCAATGAATAGTTGGCTGCTCTTCGTCACCAAGCTTATTACTTGTCTGTATCTATAAAATTAATATCACATGTCAGATATTTTCTGTTGGAGCAGTTATCTTACTAACGTGTTGGTTACTAAACCTTGCCCATTCTAAATGAAACAGATCATAATTTCAGTAGTATTAATCGATTCTTAGCATATAAGCTTTGAAAAAAAGCGATTCTATTTTGATTATTCATCCTTCTTGCATTTTTGATTTATTGAGTCAATGTGTAAATCACAAGTGGCTGATAAGTCAATGTTGTTATGTAAGCAGCTTTCTGCTTCCTGTATATCTAAGTAGGTTTTTGTAAGTTAAAGTCCTTTTCTTTGGCAAATTCAAAAAAATTATAGATCTTGATACAGTAGATGACTCAGTCTTTAATAACAGTCTAGTCATTTTAGAAGTGCTTATTACCTCTTCTCAATATTATTTTTTTAACTAAATGTTATTCTTTTTACATTTTCATTGATATCACTATTTGGCTTGATTAAATAATTAGAGAAGATTTAAAAGGAACTCATTGAGTGGACCCACCTTTCTTTCTTCAAAATACATATTTAAATTTTCATTGTGGTAGAAACATTCATAGTCTTTTTCAAAAAGTCAGAGAAACATGTAGGCTTCAGCTTTCAGGCTAATTTGTTTTAAAATTTGATAGGAATCTTACACTAATCAATTTAAAAGGCTTTGTTTTTGATTCTAAATTGCTCAGTAATTTGTAAATTGGCAAATGCACATGTAAATTTAGGTCACTCCTATGAGCACAAAATTCTATCTCACCACATTCAACTGCTTCTCCATTTCATGTAATTGCTTGCATGCTACACATTTTGCAGCAAAGACTTTTATATTCAACAGCAGTGGATATACCACTTGATTCCCTTTTATACAAGTATTATATTGTCAAGTCATATAATGGTCTCTGTCTAATCATGTCAAAATACATTTATCAGATGCCCTCTTCTCTCCTGTGATGTCATAAAAATTGGAAGTTTTCATGATGGTGCTTAGCCTTAAAGTAAGAATGAATCTGTCACTTAATGGCATTAGGCAATTACATTCATTGACATAGAGCCTGTAATTCTAGTGTATAAATATTTTTATTAGAAAATATTAAACTTGTGTATATAAATAAATCTCCAGTACGAAATCAATTATTATCTCCTGTGATGAATCCAATGCAACTTTTTTGCTGAATTATATTTTGTTGATTTGAAGGTTGATGTTTTATAGTGTAGAACAAGGGTGGTGAACCTATGGCATGCATGCCATTAGTGGTACAGGAGAGAACTATTTTGGCATGTAGAACTCTTATGGCCTTACCGTGTTACATATTCTTCACTCAAAAATTAATCCCCAGAGTAAATTACTGTAGATTTTGTTGATTAGTATTGATAATGAATGATTATTTATATATATATTAGTAAATCTTAATCCCATCATCGACGTAATAAAATATATCATGTTTCTCACTCTATGGTTGGCTCCAGATCAGGGTGCAAGTTCTTTATGTATAGCAAATATGGCACTCATGCCATGAAAGGTTTGCCATACCTGGTATTGAAAGTTTTTTCTGCTATTTTAAACAAACTACTAAACTTGTTTGGAAGATTATAAAATTGTTAATGTTAACTAGAATGTTCTATTCAGTAATTCAGATACATATTATTTTTGAAGAGGTAATAATACCGTTCACAATTCCTTTGAATGATATATACTGCATTTTTTGTTAGGTCAGTGCAAACTGATATGAAGTGAATTGTCTAGCAACTGGAATGAGATTTCACTCCATTGCTCACATCAATACTTTCGTATCAATATTGAAGTGTAGAAATGTTTCATTATGAAAAATTTTTGTATGAAAAAGATAGTGTTACAATTTTATCTGCTGTCCAGGTCAAGGAAATCTTAAACATAGAATTCTCAGTGAGATCCTGTGTTACAAGATTTAAAATTAAAATGCTGTATATCATTAGGTTCAGCTCAAGGATATCGTCTTGGGAAGCAGAAACCAAAGTATGCACAGGTGCCTGACTTAGTGGTTTCTCCATATTCACCATTGTATTCTCCCGTGGTGCTGAGTAGCAACGAACCTGCTGCATCTTCACCAGAAGTTTCTCCATATCAAACACAGGAGTGCTTTGTGCCTTCAGAAAACTTTGCATATCCCAATTCTGAGTTTTCTTCACCGTTATACGCCAATCTGGTGAGAATTTTAATTCTTCAAAGTTTATTTTCACTTACAAAGGGAATATTATTCACCATATGATCCAGTCCAAAAGACGCAACTGGCTATAAGATGCACTGTGATTTTTCAGGTGAACAAACCAGAGATAATACACACAGTAACATAAGAAGCTTGTAAGTGAAACAAAGAAACTTCTCACCCTTGGCTGGCCAATTTTAGATAAAATTTTTGTGAAAAAAAGTGCATCTTATGGTCTGGGAAATATGGTAAATTTAACTTTGTTAGAAACTGACTGGATGTACTCCATCCTTTCAAGTAATGGACCTTTGTTTGACCATTTACCCACTAAGCCTTTGCTTAACACTTACAGTGCTGGACCATATTTTGGATTGCACTATTCAAATGAATTCATTCTGTACTTACTGAATTATACTGAATTTTATGCAGCATTTACCCACACAGACTGGTGTACATGCCTTTCAATATGTTAGTCAATTTGCTTGTTAAGCATTAAAATGTTTCAGCTTGTCAACCATGATTTGTTATTGTGTTAGTGTGCTTTTCAAGCAGTCTATAAATAAGTACAGCATTGAGCTGTTAATCTTGTAGCTTAGCATTTCCATCATCAGAATAGCTTTCCATCTTCTTTGTCTGAATAAATTAAAATTATTATTTTTTTGTTTAATAGCGTTTTACAACGTGTAAACATAGAGGCAGAATAGTTGATGAAGTTATTTTAAAACTACTAATCCTAGATTATATCCTCCATGGAAATTGAAATGTTTTACAATATTTTTTAGTCTAAGGAGTATGTAATGTTTTATGTTTAACCTTAATATTTTTGTAACAACATGAGACATTTTGTTGCTACTACTTTGATTAGATTAAACATTCATTGGCCCTAAATGCTGGTAATGTGACATGTTAGCATTTGATTAAGATAGGATCTGTCAACTTTTCTTTGTTGTTCAAACAGTGCTGCATTTTTATCTCTAATCTCTATGAAATGCTTGTGTTCTAAATGAGATGATCTTCCAACTTCAGGCGCAACAAGGAAGCAACGTGGCTTCGGCCGTAGGTGGCTACCAGCCAGTTTATTGTCATTGGTTCTTTAGGAAGGAGATTGAGTCTAAGGCTGTATGGAAACCATTTAGCCTCATTGATTCTGCAGCTCTGGAAGATGCCTTCAATTCCAGTAAGATTGTCATATATTTTAGTTTTGTTGAAGCAATATTTTTCCTATGAATTTTATACAAAATGAGATTCATTTTTCTTAATAACTTTCATCTCAGAATTCAATGCTATGCTGTAAAAGCAGCAGTTTCTCAAAAAATATTTGTATATGCATTTAAAAAGTATTTTTATATACCAGTGTCATTAAGTTATACCCTCTTTCTAAAGCTTGGACCTTTCTTGGATTCTTATATCTGAAGCAATGTCGTTTGCTAATAAACTTTCATAGAGGGGAAATTTTATGATTGAATTTCAGTCCTTCATGCATAGAAGTTTTTCCTAGAATGTCTGTCTGTCTCTAAGTTCTTTCACTTATGGAATTTCAGGTGCAACAAATGCAGATACAATTATCTCAACTGATGGGGGACGTTATGATGTCCACATCCTTCAGAGGGAGAGAATCGCAGTGTATTGGGAAGAAAAGAAGCAGACAGAAGTGAGAAGGTGCTCTTGGTTTTACAAGGGTCCCTTAGACAGTCGCTACACTCCTTATGATGAAGTTTTTGCTTCACAATTAGAGGTCAGTATATAGGTTTAATATTTTAGAATTCTGAAAATTTTACTTATGTTTTCTTCTATTATTTTCCAATCCTTTTCATTGCTTTTAACATCTCTAGAATAGTTGAAAAGTCTACATGTACACCTCTGATATGGCAGTTTTCTAAGATGATGAATGTGATTAAGATAATGAATGTGATTTATAGAAAGTTTTTCTATTTTTTGAAAAAAATTCAGCAGAGATAATTTTCTTTTTGCCTTATGAATGATTAATTTAATTTTTGTAGTCGTAACATTGATGTCAGACAAATTTGAGGCATTAAGCATACAGTCTAAATGCAGCCTTTAGCCAAAAGTGTACTGTTGGACCTCTGATGGAAAAAGTTTTCTCTCTCTTCCATCAGTTCTATCTCTTTCAAAGTAAAGACTGAAATCTTGATTATGATAAGTATGACAGTCAATTAAAATTGTGTATCCTGATTGTTTAAAATATTTTATGATAATTTAGTAAATCTTATCTTGAAATTCCCAAGAAAATTTCTAATTGATGGAGATACATATCTTAAGTAACTTGTCAAAGTAAAATGGCAGTTACATACCCAAAGAATAACTATTGGATAGACTGTTTTATTTCAAAAATATTGTTTTTGCTGGTATTTTACCTTTTGGATCTAGTAACACGAAACATTGATTGCTGTGATGATTATGGATAGGATGCAGTATCTAGTTCTAATAACTTTGTTATTATTATTATTTACTCATGAAAAGCGATTGTTTCATGTCAGTATATGTATGTTATGGCTTTTCTTTATGATGATATTGATGATATAGCTTTTTGACACTTGGCTGTGAAACTTGTAAACACTTGAATTTCATAGTAATAATTTAGTATAAAGTAGTAATAATTTATATTAACGTCATGTTTCTCACTCTATGGTTGGCTCCAGATCAGGGTGCAAGTTCTTTATGTATAGCAAATATGGCACGCATGCCATGAAAGGTTTGCCATACCTGGTATTGAAAGTTTTTTCTGCTATTTTAAACAAACTACTAAACTTGTTTGGAAGATTATAAAATTGTTAATGTTAACTAGAATGTTCTATTCAGTAATTCAGATACATATTATTTTTGAAGAGGTAATAATACCGTTCACAATTCCTTTGAATGATATATACTGCATTTTTTGTTAGGTCAGTGCAAACTGATATGAAGTGAATTGTCTAGCAACTGGAATGAGATTTCACTCCATTGCTCACATCAATACTTTCGTATCAATATTGAAGTGTAGAAATGTTTCATTATGAAAAATTTTTGTATGAAAAAGATAGTGTTACAATTTTATCTGCTGTCCAGGTCAAGGAAATCTTAAACATAGAATTCTCAGTGAGATCCTGTGTTACAAGATTTAAAATTAAAATGCTGTATATCATTAGGTTCAGCTCAAGGATATCGTCTTGGGAAGCAGAAACCAAAGTATGCACAGGTGCCTGACTTAGTGGTTTCTCCATATTCACCATTGTATTCTCCCGTGGTGCTGAGTAGCAACGAACCTGCTGCATCTTCACCAGAAGTTTCTCCATATCAAACACAGGAGTGCTTT
>KZ309105.1:42664-71946 GCA_000376725.2 Ladona fulva | reverse complement strand
TACATATCTTAAGTAACTTGTCAAAGTAAAATGGCAGTTACATACCCAAAGAATAACTATTGGATAGACTGTTTTATTTCAAAAATATTGTTTTTGCTGGTATTTTACCTTTTGGATCTAGTAACACGAAACATTGATTGCTGTGATGATTATGGATAGGATGCAGTATCTAGTTCTAATAACTTTGTTATTATTATTATTTACTCATGAAAAGCGATTGTTTCATGTCAGTATATGTATGTTATGGCTTTTCTTTATGATGATATTGATGATATAGCTTTTTGACACTTGGCTGTGAAACTTGTAAACACTTGAATTTCATAGTAATAATTTAGTATAAAGTAGTAATAATTTATATTAACGATTTCCTAAAGATCATAAGTCAGTACCCCTTTTGGCTCTGCCTGTTTTTTATCACGAGTTTAATAAGTAATAATATATCAAACATTCAGATTTATTTCCAAGATTATTTTTTCTTTTCATTGGCCATATTTTGCTTATGAAATTGTAGGAGGAGTACAAACTTGGTGTCCAATCCAACAAGTGGAATAGAAAAGTGGAGTACAATGGGGAGACAGTGGTAATGCATGGGCCAGTTGTGATGGTTCACTACTCACAGGCTCCTACATCTGATCAAATTGGTGTTGTCCCAGTAAGTTCAGAGACAGTACTCATAAGTCTTGTCAGTTGAAATACTGGCATTGGATGGTAATATTTGAATGCAGGATTAAAATAAAGAAAGGAATAGAAGTTCCAATTATATCTGTAATTCACGATTCTAATAATTCATTTGTTAAAAATGCTGTTATGGGAAGCTTAGTGTAATATTTATTCAAAACGGTTACCAATTATGGAAGAACGAAGAACAAGAAAATACAAACATGTTCCCTCATTAAAAATTCTTTAGAGAATTTCTGTCTTTTTGAAGTTACAGTGTGCTTCCTTTTGGATTGAAAATACTGTGCATTTTGAATGCCTCATTCTAGTGCCTTTATCTTTTAACTGCTAATTTCCTTGAAATTTCATCCTCTGTGTATTTTCATTTCCTTTTCCAAAACAAAGGATTCTTCCCCTGTGAAGCCCCGTGTTGTCAAGAGAGGTGTAGACGAGTTTGAGTTTGAGGAAGGGGAGTCATCCAAGGTGGACCACTTGCTTTTCCTTGTGCATGGTATAGGCTCTGTTTGTGACCTTAAATTCAGGGATGTTGTTGAAACAGGTAAGCTCTATGGGTGTACTTTCTCTTATTGTGAATTGTACTGTACAGAAGACAAACTGGTCAAATCCTAAATGAAACGTATGAAGTTTTTTATTTTATTTATCATGATGTTACTGATGTACATTAAAACTCGTCTTACATTTACCCAAATGTAAGACGAGTTGTTCCAAGCTGCAGAAAAATGAGGGTTCATCTTATATTCACAAACTTTAGAATAGCATTTTTAGTATAGTAAGAGCAATCATGTATATTATATGTTGATTCTTCCTTTTTTGTTTGTTGAAGTGCTTTAAACCCTTTAATTTCATCCATTTCAAGGACTTCATTTTAATTTTTTCTTATGATTTTGTTTGTTTTTATAAGGTAAAGATAGATTTATTACCTACCTAGTTAGATTACTACTGAAATTACCAGATTAAGTATTATTATTTGGTGAATAATAAATAATTATGTTTAAAGGAATTTTGTGTTTTTATATCTAACTAGCCATGAAGTAAAAGGAACCCAAGTAAGAACTTTATTTTCAGATTCTGTGTGATTTAAGTAATACTGTATCTTTTGATCTTCCAGTGGATGATTTCCGTAGCCTGGCATTGCAGCTGACACGCTCCCACTTCTCAGCTTGTGTGGAATCTGGCCAAGCTAATAGAGTGGAAGTGCTCCCTGTATCATGGCACGGGAAGCTTCACGGTGAAGACACTGGCATCGACAAGAAATTACAGTCAATAACGTTGAAGTCTATTCCTCGCCTGCGTTACTTCACAAATGACACACTCCTGGACATCCTCTTCTATACCTCTCCTGTTTATTGTCAGGTAGAAACCATTTTGTTTCTCTTATTATCATTTGTAGATTTATTTAGTATCACTCAAGAAAAATTTTGATAAGTTATGGAAGTATAATATTTTGTTACCAAAATCTATGATCATCATGAATATTTGTAGTTTTTACTTGGTTTGTCTGTTTTTCTTTTAGCATAACGTTAGCGTTGTCATGAATAGATTTTCTACTCATTTTTGCTGAGTGTTCATTCCTTGAAATTAATAGGGAAGAAGGGGTGTCAAGATGCAAAAACAGGCTTTATATAGTTGTGCCATTATGTTTATCAAATTATTCCATTCTGAATTTTTTATGATATGCTAGTGCTTTACAAGGAGGCTGGAAACTCATATAGTTGTACTTCTCCCTGTGTAGCTAGTGATTGATGATTATGGTTTAAATTTTTAAGTCTTATTTATTTGAGGCTTAATATTAATGAGAATTGTGATGCCTCAAACTTGAAACAATCAACTTCAAATGTTCCAGTGTTTTAGAATTAAGGAAAAAAGACTTTGTACTTTTTCCACTGGATTTTCCTCTGGAAATCCTGAGTTTAATTGACCACCATTGAATTTGTTAATAATGTGACATTTAAAAATTTTATTTGTACCATAATTTGTGGGATTTGAGGGCAGGTTAATATTCTTACCATTATCTCTACAGAAAATTGGTTTGGCTTACAAAGAATCCAGAATTCAAATGACTCCCTGAAGTATTAAGGTTAAAGAACCTCTGTATTGGGTAATTTAGTGGAGAAGTGCTAACAGCAAGTACCTTTCAATATTTCAAGTTAGTTCAGGAAGAAGTTCGAAAGTTTTCAATAACTATTATAAAACTCTGTCGTCTCCTACACCCTTAGTGTTTGATGATAAAGAATTTTTTCCTCATGCTGTTATTGTCTCAATACATCCTTACAGACCATAATGGATACTGTTGGAAATGAAATGAACCGCATGTATGATTTGTTTCTGAAGAGGAACCCTGACTTTAAAGGAACTGTTTGCCTAGGAGGACACAGTCTTGGGTCTTTGATTCTTTTTGACCTTCTGTACCATCAGAAGCCTCCTAAGAATGTCCCACGCTCTCCTGCTATTGTCATGACATCACCTGGTGCTCACCCTCTTCCTGTCTCAGAATCCAAGCCTGAAAAGGTAATATAACCAATTTTTACTTTTCTCTTATTTAATGTATTATTGGTAATACTGGTTTGCTTCTTAACACATTCACTGTGGATCACTCCACCGTTGAAGTGATCCACAGTAAATGCATTGGAGGTATCAACAGTGAACTTGTTAGGTAATGACCTGTAGGTTTACTTGTAAACACATTAATTACATACAAATACAATTCATTCAAAATACATTGAATATTGGTTTTTGTAGCTCTCCAGACCTATATTTTCTCATAGTTTATTTAACCTTACTGCTAAAGCATTACATTCCTATTGTAATCTAGCCTAGATCTTCCTCTGTAACTTTCCCTTCCACCATATCTTCTGCTGCTGTCTTATTAAGCTTATCTTGTCTTAGTGTTTGCCCAATAATATTTCTTCCTTTAATCCGTGTTTTATAAATACTTCTTAATTAGTTTCCCAGTTTGTCCATTCTTTTCATCAATTCTCTACGTCACTGTCGCTTGAATGCCATTCAAAATGTTTGGAAAATAAAATGGATATTCCTTAGAAAAGGCCCACCACCCATTTCGTCAACTTATTTAGAACTTAAATGGACTTCTTAATTTGCATCACAGAATGAAGAGGAGGGTGAAGAAGAGGATGATATAGTCGATGATAATGCAATGGCAATGAGCTTTGCTAGATTACAAGGGCATAACAGAAGGGCATCCAGAGTGAATTACATGATGGGCCCAGCTGGCACAGGCCAACCCTTCATCTCATACCCTCAGCTCAAGTTTAAGCCAGAAAGCTTCTTTGCTCTTGGTTCTCCTATTGGTGAGTTTTGTTTATTAAGATTAAAAGGTTCCTTTCATACTCTCTTGCATTGATAAAGTTTTGAAACCAACATTTTTTAAGGTTAAGCTTGAAATAAAAAAACTTGAAATATACAATATGTGAATATAATAATAATTATAAATCTAAGCATATTTAATCTCATTCATAAACATTCAACTATTGTTGCTAATTATTCCTCCATAATTACTGGGAATCAGTGAAGTATTAAGTCTCCTGACATTGATAAATCTTCTTATTAAAGGTTCTTACTAGGTTTACTCTGTTTAGAGTTTGAACTGAAAGTTCTCAGATTCTGCAAGTCCCTCTCAACTTACCGGCCAACTTAAATTTTTTCTATGAGAGTAACCGTTATCAGACAGGTTATATTTTTAAATTTCAGGATCATACAAAGGGAAATTNCAGCCACTTATAGGACACTTCTATTTCAGGCGCTGGAAGCTCACCTTGGGCCTGCGGTATTAGCAGGCTTAAACTGCTAGCTTTTGAAAGTGTTGAATGCAGTAAATGGGAAACTATTATTATTATTATCATTATTATTGGTACAATTTACTTTCATTATCCCTTGCATATAATTTTAATCATCATATTTTCCATTTCAGGAATGTTTGTCACTGTGAGAGGAATTGAGACTCTGGGAAGCAGTTTCCGTCTCCCAACTTGTCCAGGTTTCTTCAATATATTCCATCCTTTTGATCCAGTGGCATACAGAATAGAGAGCCTTATTGATCCTGAGCTTGCTTCCAATCTAAGGCCTGTTATCATCCCTCATCACAAAGGGCGAAAGAGAATGCACTTAGGTAATCATCTCAGAATATGTTATCAATAATACAATGTTTACATTCTTTTTGTTCTTGTTACCAATTTATGCTGTGAAAATTTTATTTCAAAATTCATATGACCAGAAATATCTGCTGCAAATTAAATGAAATACTAATAACTTTCTATTCTGTTATAATTCTCGTTCCAAAAAACACTAAAATATGCACAGAATAACTTCTAACTCTAACAAATGTGTCCTGTTTCAAGGGTGCTATCTCATCATCAGGCCTCAGATGATGAGGCAACATACTTGAACCCTCATTTTTGAAAATGGTTGAATGTGTTATAGTTGGTAGTTTATCATGGGTGGAAGTAGACAATTTTGTTTTTTTGGAATGAAAACTAGAATAAGTCTCATCAAGAATCGCTTGAGTTAATTATTTTCATCCCATTATCACTCAACAATCAGAGTGTGGCTAGCTTGAGATATAAACTGTACATGCCAATCATCCTGATTTCTCTGATTGAATGTCTATTAGAGGAAAAGGTATCATTTAATTAAATAGAAATATAACTTCTTATTGAACTCAAACTATTGCTGATAAAATTATTCTAGTTTAAAATTAAACTTTGATGTTCTCACAAGTTTAGCTGCTGGTTTGGATTTGTGTTTTTATTGACAAGGTCTAAGTGATTGTTTGCATAAAAGATTTGAATATAAGTAGCTTTGCAAATTTCTAAAATATATAAGCACTTTTGGAAACAAGATTGTTCATTTTAAGTGTGTATCTTTGGCTTTGGTGGTTGATTAAATTTCTTATTTACTGTCCACAATATGGTTGTCATTATTACTGTAAAATTATTGCTCGTTGATATTATTACTCTTTTAGAGTGAAACCTCTGTACTAATTAATCTTTCTGCTCTGTTGCAAAATACATTGATGTGAAAGTTATAACTTAAATTTACAATTATTGTAGAATGAACTTCAGGGATAAACCAGAAATGCTATTTAGTTTCTCAGTAAATGGAAGTAAAAAGCAGAAACAGTCTGAAATGCAACACGTATAAAATTTGAAACAAATAATATTTTCATGGGTCACCAAATCAAATTAAGAATTTTAATTTTATTGCACATATTTCAAGTCGTAATTAGATGTTTTCAGCATCCTTTAAGATTGATTTGGGACATCCCCTGACTTTGAATTGAGCATATTGGGAATCATCCCTTATCTAACAATTTAGCTATTACTCCATTTTATATTCAGGTTAGCTAATTGTATCCCTTGTTAATGGTTTGCTAATTTAATTTCAGAGTTGAAGGAAACAATGCAGCGTGTTGGATCAGATATAAAGAATAAATTAGTTGATTCAGTGAAAAACACGTGGAATACCATGACGCAGTATACTATGTTTAGTCGACCTGAGCCTCCCCCAACTCAGCCTACAATTGAACAACAGGTCACCAAGGTAAGCTATTCCACCTAATGAAGGGAATTTTGTTATTCTATTTAAAAAATGCTCTGAAAAATTGTATTTTTGTATAAAAAATTGAATTTGTCAAGAGAATTGATCTGGCTTACTGATAAAGCCTCTGTTATAAAAGGAGCCACACTTTTGAAAGTTGCAATAGGTGTTTATGTGACCTATTTTATTCTTTTTGTTCTCAAATATGACAAGCTTTTTGAGTAATGTGACATTCAATCAACATTTCTTCCATTAAAAGTCCAGCTATCCACAGCACAGTGTAAAAAATTGAAAGGGGTTTCATTATGAAATTGGGAAAAAATAAATAACAGAAAATTTTTGTGTGTTGAACTACATAAAAGTTTAACATATAAACATGTGACATGAACATATGAAATGAAGTTGTACATATGAAATACTTCGAAATGTAAAGAAGAATAAATGGTTATCCAATACTTGAAAAAATTTAGTGGTTTAATGGTTTCCAAGTTTCAAACTTTTATGCATCTTCCCATCAAGACAACAATTTTAAGACTTTTTGTGTAAAAATCAAGTTAGGGAGTTACCACTCACCTTCTAAGCCTTATTAATTGCCATGAGACCAATTTCTCTTCTCTGGCCTAGGTTATCAATGAAGGGAGAGTGATAAAATACAATTGAAGATGTACCAGTGACTTAGACCATTACCCTGAAAGTGACAGGAAATTTCTAGACTCTCTTAACACTTTAACTGCTATAATTGTGTATAGAAAATTTTAGCCTCTTTAAAGTAGGAATCCAACAGGTCCTAATTGTATTTTGTAGGCAAATAACAAGTGAATGATTAGTGTGTAAAATCAAAATAATTAAATCTCCCTTATTTTAAGCAATTATTTATCAGTATGTTGCTTCTATAAACCAAAGCTAGTTAAGAATACTTTTCACTAGGGTTATCCAACCCTAGGCCTCCAAGCCATATGCTGCTCTTTAATGTCTTCAACTCTGCTCTGTGGGCCTTGCTTCTGATAAATCAAATCTTTGTTTAGCTTTTCATGCACTTTATCAATTTGTGTTATATCTGGAATTCAGAAAAATCATGCAATTATTGAAATCCACCTGCAAAATGTGTTGTAATCCTGTGCTGACACTATTCTAAGCAAATGAATAAAGCATTAGCAGTATACCTAATAATTCAAGTTTGAATTGACCAAAGATGGTTACCAATGGTTTCTGAAATGTTTTAATTGCTAGTGGGACCTGTTGGAGCTATATGCTGTGGGCCCTTGCCTAAATCTATTTCCATTGAAACGGGTGTAAACCTTTTTATTCAGATTGTATGCGGAAAAGAAAACTTATAAACATACCAGCAGCCACTTATAGGACACTTCTATTTCAGGCGCTGGAAGCTCACCTTGGGCCTGCCCAGGTTGATCCTCCCTCTGAGACTGAATCAGAAAGTGGTGATCAACCAACAGATGTAGCACTTGGTTGCTTGAATGGTGGTCGAAGGGTTGACTATGTTCTTCAGGAAGCACCTCTTGAAAGCTTCAATGAATATTTATTTGCATTGCAGAGCCATGTTTGCTACTGGTGAGTGATACTTATTTATTTAATATTACGTTGCGGTTTAGTCAGTAGACCAGGTAGCAGTGGTCGAGGGGGCATTAGAAAATGAAGTAACATTTGTCTGACATTCATCCAATGGTGTGAGGAATACTGGGATTAAAGGCCACGGGCTATCCCTTTGGCACAAATAAGACCCAAAGTAAAATGCTGGATGGCAAAAGTGTAATCTTGGCGGCATTGTATTCTGTTAGGCTCTGGTATTAGCAGGCTTAAACTGCAAGCTTTTGAAAGTGTTGAATGCAGTAAATGGGAAACTATTATTATTATTATCATTATTATTGGTACAATTTACTTTCATTATCCCTTGCATATAATTTTAATCATCATATTTTCCATTTCAGGAATGTTTGTCACTGTGAGAGGAATTGAGACTCTGGGAAGCAGTTTCCGTCTCCCAACTTGTCCAGGTTTCTTCAATATATTCCATCCTTTTGATCCAGTGGCATACAGAATAGAGAGCCTTATTGATCCTGAGCTTGCTTCCAATCTAAGGCCTGTTATCATCCCTCATCACAAAGGGCGAAAGAGAATGCACTTAGGTAATCATCTCAGAATATGTTATCAATAATACAATGTTTACATTCTTTTTGTTCTTGTTACCAATTTATGCTGTGAAAATTTTATTTCAAAATTCATATGACCAGAAATATCTGCTGCAAATTAAATGAAATACTAATAACTTTCTATTCTGTTATAATTCTCGTTCCAAAAAACACTAAAATATGCACAGAATAACTTCTAACTCTAACAAATGTGTCCTGTTTCAAGGGTGCTATCTCATCATCAGGCCTCAGATGATGAGGCAACATACTTGAACCCTCATTTTTTTTAATGGTTGAATGTGTTATAGTTGGTAGTTTATCATGGGTGGAAGTAGACAATTTTGTTTTTTTGGAATGAAAACTAGAATAAGTCTCATCAAGTATCGCTTGAGTTAATTATTTTCATCCCATTATCACTCAACAATCAGATTGTGGCTAGCTTGAGATATAAACTGTATATGCCAATCATCCTGATTTCTCTGATTGAATGTCTATTAGAGGAAAAGGTATCATTTAATTAAATAGGAATATAACTTCTTATTGNGAACACACAATAAATTATAAATCATTGATACATAATATTATATATCGCACATAAAAGATCTAAAAATATTGTTTTATTTTTATGATAATAAAAGCTATTAAAAATTTGAGGATCATATTTGCAAAATATTTAAGGTTGATAAACTTTTGAGCTTCTTTTTTTAAATTTTTTCAACATTGGAATGCGAAGTTCTCCATTGCTCTTGCATTGTGAATGCATCACAGCTGCTAACATTGCCTCTGGAAAGAACCACTGGCATTCTGAATAAATATAGCTATCAGTATTAATACCTCTACATAAAGTCCTCATCATAGATTTTGATCTATTTAGTAAATTTTTAGTTGTTTGAAATTCAATTGACTTACCTATTACCTTTCAAGGTAAGGCAGTTGACAGTTTTGAATATCATAGCAAGGTGTTAACTGAGTTCATATAAATAAACTATCCTGCATCTTTTTTCATGAATGTTTATGAGAAAAGTACATGAAGAATATTTAACTCAGATTTGATTTATTGAACAGAGATTCTCCTATCTCAAGAGATGATAGAAAATGTTTTACTGGAATGAAAAAATGTGGTTCAAAAATTTCAGTTGAGTTATTCTACATTAGTGTTGAAAGTAATGACAAGATCCTATGTGATACACAGGTTGAAAATTTTTTAGATTCATTTGGATTATTTTTGAGCTTATTTTGATGGAATAAAATTATACGAGCAAAAAATGGAGCAGAATCAGCAGGGTGGAAAAGAGTTTGTAAATTGGCATATACTTTGCTTTACTGTTTAAGCCTTTATCTCCACAATGAAGTTTTCTTTCATATTTTTGCCAAAGGCTCTCTCTCACATCATTATATATATTTTTTGTTGGTTGTCTAATGTGTAAGCACTAGTTCCTATGAAGTTTATTTGTGGAAATTTTAAGGGAACTTTCCCTCCTTGTCCTGCTTTATTCCCACACACCAACCCTGTTCCCCTCTTTTTTCCCTATATAAACCTGCTTGTTGGTAATTTCCTCAACTGATGATGGCCAATCTGTGACGAAACCGGTTGTGCTTTTTACTTCTGTAAATACACCTGTGGAAAAGAGTAATTGAAATTTTATTTATACCATCCTGTTCATATGGATTTCCACAAGGTTAAGCCTGCCACAATCGATTTTATATGTACTACTTTATTTTTCAGGGAATCTGAAGATACAATGTTGATGATTCTGACTGAGGTTTACCGTGGAAGTGGAGTGAGCCCTGACAGTGTGTTGATGGGGTCAGAAGTAGCTCGGGATCGTTCTCCAATCAAGCTGCTTTCGGACCAGTTCCTGCCCTCACCATCACCCCCAAAGTCACAGCTGTTCTCGTCTTTAAGGTTATTTTTCATTTCGATATGTTAACCTAATCAGTGAAGGAGCATGTCTACAGTTATTGTCTTTGCTTGATTATGAAAGGACATTACCATTCTCTCACCATTTGCTATTTGACAAAGTGTGGTTGTTTAAAATGAAAATGAATGGTGAATTTGGTCTTCTGAAGTGATGCTTTGTGGAACACAAGTATTCTTTCTTACGGTATAATTATTCTACAAAATTTTTATTTTCCTCCTAATCTTTGATAGCCCAACCACAATTTTGATGTGTGTTCCTTCCTGTAGTGTAATTCGAGAGTACTTTTTTGAAACAAAATTCAAAACTCTTAATCTACATTCCTGAACCTTATTTGGATGTGCAGATCACTTGTTCTGATTCTTGTTGTGCTTCATGAATGAAGAAAGTAATTTTACATGCTCAAGAGTAAGTCGAGACAATTGCATTTTTGTCTTGTCTCTATTTTAGGGACAAAGATTTTATTCAAATATCAACGTCAATAGCTACAGCGTTTTATAAAATACCTATAAGATTAAATTCTTGAAATTTCCAGGTGTAAATCGGTGGGAACACCTCTAGTTATAGTAAAAGTAGTTAGAGGTTTAAAACACCCCAAAAGCCATATTTTGGCAGATGGAACTCATATTTGGAGGAAAACGTGAAGTTCCAGATTACTGAGATCACAGCTTGTGTGAAACAACGACACCATTTTTTACCCATTGTGGAACCCTTGAGAATGGAAGCTTTGTTTCTGAAACGTGCATAGGGTAATTCCTAGCTATCAGCAATCTGGAACTTACACATACATGTGACTTATTGAGTGCTTTTAAACATCTAATTCATCAACAGCCATGTTTCATTTTTCTTTTCATTCAGAGTAAGTATTTAATGTGATTTACATTGAAGATGTTTTTAGGTAAGATGAGATCTGTTTGAAGGATCCTTCAAAGACTATTTCCTCAATGAATGAATAATAATGGAATGGATATCAGTACAGGTATTATTGTCCCAGGAACAAATATTTCAATCCTCTTCATTTTCTTATCTCCTAAACAGGTTTCCAAGTTCAGCATCCCTTTCTTCAGATGGAACTGGAGAGGGTGTCAGCAGAAGCCAGTCTATTCCAAAGCTTGATAAGGAAGCCAGCCCAACGCTATTGAGCACTTCATCTCCTCCAGATTTGCAACTGCAAGGAGGGTTGCCTTCAATGGGAATGGACCCAACAGCTCCCATGGGAGAGGCAAAGAACTTGGCTCCTCCCCCAATGGGAGGGTTTGTCAAACAGGCTCTGCAAAGGAAATGAGTACGAAAGCACCTACTTATCTTAGGTCAATTATGTAAATATATACAAAAATTTCTTTACAGGCAACGAATGGTCTCTCTTTTGCGACCGACTATCGAAATTAAGCCTTTCTAATTTTGCCTTCAGTGTTGTCTGCCTTTTTCACATTATGGCTGTGGTCACTTTCGAACAAGGAAATTCTAATTCTGTCCACTTGAAGGTGGTTTTATTGGCACCAATTTTTTCTATTTTAATTTTGCTGTTTGCAAAAATTTAGTGTCTGAAATGGTGTTTTCTATTGTAAAATGTTCATAATGTATAAATGAGGTATTTGGAGAGTATTGCATTAAATATTCTGAGTTTGTTACCATAAAGTGTTTTATTGTAAGGATGGTTTGAATACCTGGGATGTCTTGAAACCTTATCTCTGAAGGAAACTTATTTTTGTGTTCACAGCATTAGTAGGTACTTGACTATTTGCTGATCAGGAATTTGATCTTCTTTAACTCTCTCAGTGCTATCCTTCTTCCTAGGGTACTGGTGAGAAATGCGTATATTGTTTTTTAATAAAATGTAGCAACTAGGAAAAAAAACAATATAAAGCTATTTGTTTACATATCTATATGCGTTTTTTTTAATTGATGAGGTTAAATTGGTTAATAATGATAAAATATTTTTTCGTTTACTGAAATACAAATGTTTTTATTTAATGTCATAAAGTTGAACAAAATTTTTTTTCTAGAGCCGATATATTGGCCTGCTGCACTTCTCACCCAAGCGGCAAAAGCCGATATATCGGCCCGCTGCACTAAAAGGGTTAATCAGCAGATGCATTATAGTCAACATTTTCATTCTGGTTGCTTAAAATGAATATTTCATTAATGTATGTTTACTTTATTTCACATACTAAAAAACTGTAAAGAATTGTTTCCATATTTGGTAATATATTCCTATTTGAGATTTTTTCATTGAAAAGTAGGAGCCAGATGATGATAACCTTGTTTCCATCATTGTGTGATTCATATCCTTTCATGGTTAATACTCATTTTATTCTACATCTAAATCATGAGTCATAAGTTTAAAGCTTTTGTATGGTAATTCTGAATGTGGCTTTGAAAAGTTTCTGCTACAGAATAAGGTTACGAAGTTCTTCCTCACAAGCAAGCAGGTAGGATAGAAATTTATAACAATAATAAACTATTATCACCTATACTTTGGATGATGGAAGGTGGCAAGACAGTGTCATTAGACTTGCCAGTCGCTTCATCCAAGTGACATAAGTATCAAATGTTTCCTATGGAGAACTTTACAAAATTTTGCAACCTTAGGTTCATTGATGGTGATAACTGTTGGCAGCAACAGAAGGCAAAATATATAGGTTGGTTAGTAGTTGGTAGTTAGCTCAATCGATTTACAGAAAGTGGACTTGGGTTTGTCTTGATCTGGTTGGAAAATTTCAGCCCTGTATCCTTTGGATTTTTCAGGGCATGCAAAAATAGGGGCAAAGTTTATATCCCACCATGCAAAAATGAGCTACGAAGAAATGCTCATGTCGAGAAAGCATTTGGAAATGAGGGGAAGTAACAATGGTGGTTCTTGATAACGGTTCAGGATAAGATTGAATAAATCTCCAATCTGGAGTGTTTTACTGTGCGAGTCTAAAAGATGGACTCGGAGATTGGAGGGAATTAAAAGATAAGGACCTTTGAGAGTTTTGTACCAAAACTANGTGTGATTCATATCCTTTCATGGTTAATACTCATTTTATTCTACATCTAAATCATGAGTCATAAGTTTAAAGCTTTTGTATGGTAATTCTGAATGTGGCTTTGAAAAGTTTCTGCTACAGAATAAGGTTACGAAGTTCTTCCTCACAAGCAAGCAGGTAGGATAGAAATTTATAACAATAATAAACTATTATCACCTATACTTTGGATGATGGAAGGTGGCAAGACAGTGTCATTAAGACTTGCCAGTCGCTTCATCCAAGTGACTTAAGAATCAAATGTTTCCTATGGAGAACTTTAGAAAATTTTGCAACCTTAGGTTCATTATGGTGATAACTGTTGGCAGCAAAAGATATAGGTTGATCTTACAGTGTTTATACCACATACCAATAACAGGCTTCTAACGTATTAGTGTAGATGCTGAAATTCTATAATCTCACCATCTGATCCATCATAAAAAATCCAGAATATCCTATTTCCTTCCAACACTCAACGAGAACCATGGTGGTGGTAGGAGTGGTTCCTCTTATTTTTCTTTCAAATTATACAAATGACAGATCAAAACTGGTGTTAGCTCAATCGATTTACAGAAAGTGGACTTGGGTTTGTCTTGATCTGGTTGGAAATTTTCAGCCCTGTATCCTTTGGATTTTTCAGGGCATGCAAAAATAGGGGCAAAGTTTATATCCCACCATGCAAAAATGAGCTACGAAGAAATGCTCATGTCGAGAAAGCATTTGGAAATGAGGGGAAGTAACAATGGTGGTTCTTGATAACGGTTCAGGATAAGATTGAATAAATCTCCAATCTGGAGTGTTTTACTGTGCGAGTCTAAAAGATGGACTCAGAGATTGGAGGGAATTAAAAGATAAGGACCTTTGAGAGTTTTGTACCAAAACTAGTAAAATGTACGAATTCCTTTCAGGTGAGTTACAAATTCCAAATAAATGACACTGATACAACATGGTGTTTATATTTTAGGTTTTCTTCTGCTGGAAATTATCACAACAGAGATAACTGGCCATAAAAATCCTGAACTAGTATAGACAAAATGATTTATTTAACGACTGAATCGCTCAAGCAGTATACAAAATATTGAAATTTATACATAAAAAATAAGCATTACCTTCATCAATTAAATTACACTTCTGTTAGACTAGACCAGTGTTGCATTACTCATAATATTTACAAAAATAATTTTAGCAAAATACAGTTTTAATTTCTGTACATAGATAAGGTGTAGCTTCTTGAATACATTCCACTCGAGAGAGTCATAGGTCAAGAGGGGTTTTCGTATAAAATAGTACAAAAATTCACACAATAAGTAGATTTTCAGGAATCATACTCCTTGCAGTTGTAACTAACAACGAAGTTACCGCTGAGGAAAGCAATTAACTTGTGTCAGCCTGTACACTGCATTGATCACATAAAATTCACTGTTGCATCACTGGCTTCATGGCTTTGCTTAGCATAGAGAACATACATTAATACTTGTTTTCGGACAAGTTATACTTGCGCTCGTAAAAAAAACTTTCCCTGAGTCATCCAAGGCACACACTAAATAATCAGCAACATTTCTGTCTCTTCTCATCTACATGAAGTTGCAGCGTCTCAATCCTCCCTGTCCTCGCTGAACCACAAGCAAAATCATTCACGACTGTTTGGAAGAGTCTATCTAGAAATGGAAAAAGCTTTCATAGAAACAGGACAGCAACAACTTTAGCCTTTGGTAATTTCCACTTAAAACATGATTACTCACCAACATTCTCGCCAGTTTTACTAGATGTTTCGAAATACGTCGACTCGATTCCTGTCATTAAAAACAAAACTCAGTTTCAGGACAAATAACTAAATAACACAAGATTTGAGTTGTGATGATTCAACTTACCATCCACATACTTTTCTATCTGCTCCAAATCAACTTCTCTAATTGATACACCGTCATTAACCAAGTCACATTTCGTGCCACACATGTATACTTTACATTCCTACAAGAATACGGAAGATAAATGAATCCAGTGCTTATAAAATTCCAATTTTAACAATAGCAAGGTAAAAACTTGTAAGTATTTGCTAGACTAATCGCAACTACTTTAGAAGAACTTATTATTACCTCAACTTGGTTTCTCAGCTCTGTCACCCAAAACTTTGCTTTGTCCCACGACAACTTCTGGCAGATATCAAAACAAACTATGGCAGCTTTAGCTCCACGATAATAGATTTTGCTTATAGCCTGGTATCTGCAAGTATTATTCAGAGGAAATAAAAATATCTCAGATAAGTTTTAAAATCACACGGTAACAATGAATACCTTTCGCTACCAGCAGTATCCCAAACTCCTACCGTAATTTTCTTCCCATTTGAGGCGATAACAGTCTTCCCAATAAATACAGCACCAATTGTCTAGATATGATACGATCAATGATTTAATACACGAGGTGAATCGGGTAAAATAAATAATGATTATGAAAGATTACTCTGGAATTCCGCAACGTAAATAAATACCTACTACTTGGTATTGGCAATCCTCATTAAATCGTTGATTAATATACCTCTCGATTAAACTTGTTTTACCAACGAATTCATGCCCTAGAAGGACCACTTTCAAATCAACTTTACTCATATTCACTGTCGATGTAGATTACTTGAGAAATTAAGAAAGACATAAACAATATCTCCTAGCTACAGCTGATATCCATGACATTCGTTTAGGCTCTTGATGCTCCTGCCACCTAGGGACGTAATTCATAACGAAATCTTAAAATAACAGTGACGCAACGATATTAAGAGTGTTGAGGAAAACCTGGTGGATTTGATAGCGGTACAGCTGGTGAAGTTTAGTGCAGAACAACGTCTTATAGTGGGTTTACGAAGTGATATGCAATATTCTATTCCACATATTAAGATTAGGACACCCTTAACTAGTGTTTTAGGAAGATTTAATTTGTGTGCTGGCGCCATGCTTCAAGTTCTCACACATTGAACCGTGAGTATGATCTTACGCCTAATTTTTTTCGTAGCCCATATTGTTATTGTTTTTAAGGAATTAAGTGACGCAGTAGTTGACTGAAAATTTGCTGTTCGTAATTTCTTATTGTTTTATGGCTAACAGTTTTTTACTGACCGTATCTTTTATAAAAAAATATTCAAGTAATCGGCGAAAATGAAAGTGCATTACCTTTTATTCGCCCAATTTCCAATGTATGCGGTTCGTCGCATTTTTATATTAATTACTTTTCTTGAGTTATTGATATCGCTCAAAAACCCTTTCTCAATGCCAAAATTAATTTGCCTCGTTAGCTCTTGATTAAAAAATTTCCTCGGCAGAAAAATGGAATTTTTCGCCGAAGTTAACGATGTAGTTCGATTTTATTTTTGGCTTTTATTCATACCGGTCTATTTATCGAATAAATATTTTGCAGTAAACAGTGCAACGCACGGGAAATCATCTCTTTGAACAAAAGATGCTTCTATTTTGTGAAGATGTTGTCGTTCGCTCTCAATATGGATGTTCGTTGCCGAACAGAAATTCTCTTCCATTTGTGTCTATTCGTCTTGTATTTTGTGCCGAATTTTATAATACCTCGTTTAATGCTAATCATCCGTGTAAATCCATAACAGGTTTTCTTCGATGGGTGTTAAGTAACGCTGCTTTGAACATTATAATTGGCGCGTGACGGTTTTGTTTACTCTCTTTGAATAAGTGTCTTCTCTTTCCTCACACTAGTGAAAATAATGCTGAAATGCTTTGCGTTTTCGTGTGACGAATCAGCTATTTGAACGCGAATCATTAACCCAGCTCAACCTTGTGTAAGATTCGGCTATATGTTATTATTTAACTGCGGTTGTACTCACTGTGGTATATGTCTCCATAAAAAATCTTCCGTTTTATAATTGACATGTCTCTCTACAGCTATTTTTCGAACTACCGCATGGTTTGGGAGTTTTTCCCTCTATCCATTTGTTGAAATTGACTTTCACTTTCATCTCCCCGAACGCCCGTCGTAGGCAATCGTGGTTCTTATGTTAGCAAGCGAGGCTGTTATTTTCCTCAAAATACCAGCCCCACGCCGCTTCTCCCCAATCTTAAGAATTTACTAGAATCTCTCGGATGGTGGGAGTTCACATCCCTTCCATCAAGGATGCCGTTCTGTGTGCATCTGTTAGGAAATCTCTGAAGCTAGAGTCGTAATTTCCCTCGTAGTCTTTCCTTCTGACCCCTACCATATCCAAGTATTTGGGACAGGTGTCGTTATTTCGCAAGTACTTCCTGGGAACTGCCCCTTGCCTGTGGCGCCCTCTTGATAACAATTGACTGGCGCGGACTTTTCAATCTCAATTGGATCAATGGAAAGTGGCATTCGCCATTAAGAGGCCCTAGCACAGGAGCTCCTCCTTCACAGGGCTCCATTCACCGTCTCGTGGTTCTGAAGTGAATGCTCTTGGTTTTGACGGTGCTTGATTCTGATGGGTTGTCTTCTGCGATGGAGCGGCTCGGCTGGTGAAAGGACGCATGGAGTTTTCCCCCAGTGCGCTAGCCCTTAATCTTACACCCAAAATATTGAGTTGATTCACTCGCAAAGGCGCCGAATCGGATTTCTGCGTCCAAAATTAGAGAGCCCACGCGGGCGTTGCAATTGAGGATTGCTTGAGGGGGGGGGGGCATTGTCGTAGAGAGACGTTGTATGCTCGTTCGTTCAGGGTATGTAGTTGTTTCTTAGATATTGTTGTGATGGAGAATGTTTGGTCTTTTTGAGGTTGGTATTTCGTTTTTCCGCAAGTATTTTTATTACATTCGCGGCCTTCAGGTTAAAGAAATTTTCCTCCCTTTGTGGAAGGAATTATTATTTCCCCCGGGTACCGCAGTGAATTCCATCGCTCGCATATTTCTGCTGCGTTAAGGCCGGAATGGAGGGAAAAACGTTCTGTTTTCTTTGCATTTCAGCTGCGTTCTCCAAAGCGCGGTCATTCCAGCTGGAGGATGAAATAGCAATAAAGGGGGAGCATCGGAAGAATACTGCGCATTACATTCTAGGCTAGACTTTTCTCCATCCCAGTGGGGTCAATTGGTGTGTCATAGACGAAGCTCGCGGTTATTCCTTCGATTGAGACCAGTATCTGTGAATATCGCAGCATTTGTCCGTGTAATTCACCTGGTTTAACATCTGCGTCGTACGTTGAGATGTATCTTTATCCGTGGGCGTAAGTTAAAAAAAAATCCATATGTATCCATAAGTATCCATTTAACATATCTTTGTTGCTACGTTTCGGAATTCTGGCGAAGTAGGTTTCGTCTCCCAATGGCCTTTCGGTAATTCTTTTTCGAGTCTTTAAGTTGGAGAAAGATTTATCACCGTCTCCGTATCTTCAGCCCCGAATCTTTTGTGATTCTTGCGGCTTGCGAAGACTCCCGCGGAATAAATCCGAAAGCAATCTGGGACAGCATCTTGAAATTCTGAACAAATGATCCCAAAGCTTACACTCCTATGCCGCAACGGAGGATTGCCGTTGCTGAACTGTACACTTATTCTTTTGTTTGTTGACAGGACATGTCCGTTGTATAATGTCGAAGGAGAGAAAGAAATTTGATGCAGAAATTAAATATATACACATTTACGAGGAATGTTAAAATATTTCCGAAGATTAAAAAATAAATGCAGAAAAAAGGTGTTTTAATTTCGTTTCGAAAAAGTTTTGGAGTCGTTACGGTAAACAGAAAAGACGAATTTTTTTCGTCCGTCCTCTCTATCTCGGAAACGGCTAGATTTAGAGATGCGCGGTACATTGCGTTGGATGTCTATATGCTATAAACCCTGGGCGGACTTATTTTCATCCCCGGAAAGACCCGGAGTCGAACTTCGGAGCAAATAACGGGCTCCCGTAAGATTCCACGCGGTTTTTCATTTTGGAGAGAGCTAGACTTTCTATTTTCATTCATTACAATACCTAAATTTGGACGGATTTCTATCAAAATTCGTTCAATCGAAGGCTAAATCTGCAATCAATCATATTCTTGCTATGTTTTTACGTTTAAATGCCGATTTTGTAATAATCCACCTTTTATTTCGAATTTTATCGGAAAATTCTTGCTTTTTCTTTGTTTACTACGTCAACCGTCATTGTTGTCTCGGATTTATTTACCTACATGTAAACAAGCTTTTGAAATATCCTTATCTTTTATCCATTTACGAATTTCGTCAATGTAGTTTGCAAGAATGTTTTAATTCAATGAGAATAAGTAAATCTCGTTTCATAAAATATAAATGATGTATTATTCATAAGGGTTAAGGGAATAACGTTCTTTTCTATACAATTTCTGTAAGCGTCCGTAGCAACCAAANACAAGATAATACAATCTTGTAGATAGATAGATAATCTCTACAATTCGATAATCAATCTCTTCGCATGTTCTTTTCCTTACCAACGTTTTTTAATGTAGTTAAAAAACGTATCATATTTGAGCAAAATTTGAGCCATTCCTGAATGGCAACCAAATGTTTTTTATAGCAACGTAAATATTCGCGAATCAATGTTCAGTTATTTAATGCGTAAAGGACGAAAAAAATAATATGTTTGGTCGAAACATCGGTAGAAACGAGATTTACTTATTCTCAATGAGTTGAAACGTTTTTAATGGATAAAAGCGATAAAAATTCGACCGCGCTAGAGAATGCATAACTCAGGAGTGATGCAAGATCGCTCACGAAGCATCTATCGAAGCTTGAAACGGAGAAAATAGAACGTAAGTGAAAAACCTTGAAGAAAGTCGCATACGAGAGTAACAGATACTAATCGAGTGGAAAAGCCACGTTTGGCACTGACTGCTTTTCTCATCGTCCATCTAAACGCTTCGCTAGCGTTTTATATCCCAAGGTTAAGGCATTTATTTATGCCGTTATTATTTAACTGCGGTTGTACTCACTGTGGTATATGTCTCCATAAAAAATCTTCCGTCTTATAATTGACATGTCTTTCTACAGCTATTTTTCGAACTACCGCATGGTTTGGGAGTTTTTCCCTCTATCCATTTGTTGAAATTGACTTTCACTTTCATCTCCCCGAACGCCCGTCGTAGGCAATCGTGGTTCTTATGTTAGCAAGCGAGGCTGTTATTTTCCTCAAAATACCAGCCCCACGCCGCTTCTCCCCAATCTTAAGAATTTACTAGAATCTCCCGGATGGTGGGAGTTCACATCCCTTCCATCAAGGATGCCGTTCTGTGTGCATCTGTTAGGAAATCTGTGAAGCTAGAGTCGTAATTTACCTCATAGTCTTTCCTTCCGACCCCTACCACATCCAAGTATTTGGGACAGGTGTCGTTATTTCGCAAGTACTTCCTGGGAACTGCCCCTTGCCTGTGGCGCCCTCTTGATAACAATTGACTGGCGCGGACTTTTCAATCTCAATTGGATCAATGGAAAGTGGCATTCGCCATTAAGAGGCCCTAGCACAGGAGCTCCTCCTTCACAGGGCTCCATTCACCGTCTCGTGGTTCTGAAGTGAATGCTCTTGGTTTTGCCGGTGCTTGATTCTGATGGGTTGTCTTCTGCGATGGAGCGGCTCGGCTGGTGAAAGGACGCATGGAGTTTTCCCCCAGTGCGCCAGCCCTTAATCTTACACCCAAAATATTGAGTTGATTCACTCGCAAAGGCGCCGAATCGGATTTCTGCGTCCAAAATTAGAGAGCCCACGCGGGCGTTGCAATTGAGGATTGCTTGAGGGGGGGGGGGCATTGTCGTAGAGAGACGTTGTATGCTCGTTCGTTCAGGGTATGTAGTTGTTTCTTAGATATTGTTGTGATGGAGAATGTTTGGTCTTTTTGAGGTTGGTATTTCGTTTTTCCGCAAGTATTTTTATTACATTCGCGGCCTTCAGGTTAAAGAAATTTTCCTCCCTTTGTGGAAGGAATTATTATTTCCCCCGGGTACCGCAGTGAATTCCATCGCTCGCATATTTCTGCTGCGTTAAGGCCGGAATGGAGGGAAAAACGTTCTGTTTTCTTTGCATTTCAGCTGCGTTCTCCAAAGCGCGGTCATTCCAGCTGGAGAATGAAATAGCAATAAAGGGGGAGCATCGGAAGAATACTGCGCATTACATTCTAGGCTAGACTTTTCTCCATCCCAGTGGGGTCAATTGGTGTGTCATAGACGAAGCTCGCGGTTATTCCTTCGATTGAGACCAGTATCTGTGAATATCGCAGCATTTGTCCGTGTAATTCACCTGGTTTAACATCTGCGTCGTACGTTGAGATGTATCTTTATCCGTGGGCGTAAGTTAAAAAAAAATCCATATGTATCCATAAGTATCCATTTAACATATCTTTGTTGCTACGTTTCGGAATTCTGGCGAAGTAGGTTTCGTCTCCCAATGGCCTTTCGGTAATTCTTTTTCGAGTCTTTAAGTTGGAGAAAGATTTATCACCGTCTCCGTATCTTCAGCCCCGAATCTTTTGTGATTCTTGCGGCTTGCGAAGACTCCCGCGGAATAAATCCGAAAGCAATCTGGGACAGCATCTTGAAATTCTGAACAAATGATCCCAAAGCTTACGCTCCTATGCCGCAACGGAGGATTGCCGTTGCTGAACTGTACACTTATTCTTTTGTTTATTTGTTTGTTGACAGGACATCTCCGTTGTATAATGTCGAAGGAGAGAAAGAAATTTGATGCAGAAATTAAATATATACACATTTACGAGGAATGTTAAAATATTTCCGAAGATTAAAAAATAAATGCAGAAAAAAGGTGTTTTAATTTCGTTTCGAAAAAGTTTTGGAGTCGTTACGGTAAACAGAAAAGACGAATTTTTTTCGTCCGTCCTCTCTATCTCGGAAAGGGCTAGATTTAGAGATGCGCGGTACATTGCGTCGGATGTCTATATGCTATAAACCCTGGGCGGACTTATTTTCATCCCCGGAAAGACCCGGAGTCGAACTTCGGAGCAAATAACGGGCTCCCGTAAGATTCCACGCGGTTTTTCATTTTGGAGAGAGCTAGACTTTCTATTTTCATTCATTACAATACTTAAATTTGAACGGATTTCTATCAAAATTCGTTCAATCGAAGGCTAAATCTGCAATCAATCATATTCTTGCTATGTTTTTACGTTTAAATGCCGATTTTGTAATAATCCACCTTTTATTTCGAATTTTATCGGAAAATTCTTGCTTTTTCTTTGTTTACTACGTCAACCGTCATTGTTGTCTCGGATTTATTTACCTACATGTAAACAAGCTTTTGAAATATCCTTATCTTTTATCCATTTACGAATTTCGTCAATGTAGTTTGCAAGAATGTTTTAATTCAATGAGAATAAGTAAATCTCGTTTCATAAAATATAAATGATGTATTATTCATAAGGGTTAAGGGAATAACGTTCTTTTCTATACAATTTCTGTAAGCGTCCGTAGCAACCAAAGGTTTTTTTTATAGCAACGTAAATATTCGCGAATCAATGTTCAGTTATTTAATGCGTAAAGGACGAAAAAAATAATATGTTTGGTCGAAACATCGGTAGAAACAAGATTTACTTATTCTCAATGAGTTGAAACGTTTTTAATGGATAAAAGCGATAAAAATTCGACCGCGCTAGAGAATGCATAACTCAGGAGTGATGCAAGATCGCTCACGAAGCATCTATCGAAGCTTGAAACGGAGAAAATAGAACGTAAGTGAAAAACCTTGAAGAAAGTCGCATACGAGAGTAACAGATACTAATCGAGTGGAAAAGCCACGTTTGGCACTGACTGCTTTTCTCATCGTCCATCTAAACGCTTCGCTAGCGTTTTATATCCCAAGGTTAAGGCATTTATTTATGCCTAGCGAACGATTCTGGCTTGCCATATAAATGACCCGATGTCGATAGTAAGTCCTCGGCGATGACGGATGGCGTGTTTCAAGCTGCCTTTGAAAAATCGGCGACTGAAGGGTGGAAACGTGCTCGTAATGACGTTCCTGATTTGTGCGAGTTATGTATAATAAATGGCAATAGGAAATATGTTAGCGGTATTATTGGGCGGTAGAGTGTGGAGGAAAGTCAAAGTAAAGAGCTTAAAAATTTTACCTAAACATGAATGAAGTTTGGCGATTTATTAAAGCGTATTTTATACCCTCCTGATAGATGTGCATGCCAAATTCAAGCAACCGTAAAATATATCAAAAAGACACGGTAGAATGACTAAATTCTATGTATAGGATTTAATTTTTAATTATTATTTTACATTATTTTATTTTCATTATTGTAATAGGGGTTGTATTTATAATTATTCAATTTAGGATTGTTTCCGAGTCCTCCATTATTGTGATTATGATTGTCAGCTTCGTTATTGCTCTCAGTCGCTTAATTGTTTCGTAATACTTGGAAATACTAAAGTAGGAAAGAATTCAAAGTGTGATGTTACGTATTTGTTGTCTTATTATAATAATATTGATTTGTGTTATTGAAATATTACATCGAGCCTCGAAATTGCTCGCATTGACTCGCTCGGATATTTCCAAATCCTTTCCGGAATTTTTTTTCGAAGATCATCCGCGGATTTGAATTCATTGGAATTTTTCGATTAAGCTGTTTTCCTCGCATATTATTAGTCAAAATACTGTTACTTGGACGAGTAGTTCTTTGCGTAAATGGGGCGACTGTGAATTTGTGGATCAGTGAGTTAATAGTTAGTATTTTGTCGCCCTGGAAATTACTAAGGTTACTTTACTGTAATTAATTTTTTCTGTTGAGAAATTACTGGATAAGTATTGCTTTATAGCTGAATTGTCGATATCACTTCGTAGTCACGATGGTTCGTGAGTCATGTGAGTACGTTAGGCATCTTCCGCATCGCATCTTACCGAATTTCATTTATTACTGCTTTTACCGACGATGAGCGGCAATTAATTTTGTGTCAACTGTAACTTAACCCACTATAGCTAAATTATTCTTAAGTGACGTTCATATATTCGCCACACTCTACCAAATATATCGAAGATACCAAATTTTGGCTTCGTCACGTGTAAATAAATGACGCATTTGATACTTGGAAAGAAAAAAAACGGGTCTCTACCACCCGAGTTAATATGGATCGGGGCCTCCACGGATAATCGAAAATGCGGATAATACGGAAGGATTAAGGTATTGCGCACAAAAGTTATGAAACAAACACGCTATTTCCATGCCTTGCCATGATGTGTATTTACAATTTAAAAAAATCGTTTTGAGGTAAAAATTTTTTTAAATTTAATACTTCTCTTTTCCTTCATAAGATATACGTCCATTCTCCAGATGCAGTTCTCTCCTCTTTTCTGGGATTATCTAAAGAATATTATGCTGAACATGGTGCAGTTACAGCGAAAGCAATGTAAGACATGTGGCGCTACATACATAGGTGAAACCGGCAGAGCGCATAAACATATACGTCGGATAATACGGTACCTCGGTTAATCGGGACTCGGATAATCGAGTTGACTGTGTCAGTTTTTTAAGTCCGAGATACGTAGAAGCGTATAACGATTGCAAATCTTCCTGAACGTTCGATAAAACATATTTATAAGGGCTCATGCATTGCAATCCCTCAAAGCTGCACCACAGTCAGAAAATGAGCTGCGATTACATTGCTTTGTATTTAAGCTCGTAAGTGCATCGGTTTGAGAGCAATCGACGACAAAAGAGGCATAAGTCTGAGTCATTTAATTGCCACATTCCATTGCGATGCGGCTGTTTCTCCTCTTCAGTTCTTGCTTCCATTCCAGAAGTAGTAGACGGACTATTAAGGCTGTCTCTTTAGAAACCACGCGTGCAAGTAATCATCAGCCCGCCATCTGCATTCTTCTCACGTATGCATCCTTTTCCCTATCAGTCATCAGCCCATCCTTTCCTCTTAATTACTTTCTCTTATTCTCCTTCGATTCCTATCTTCCTCATAATTCATAATTTTTATCTGAATTATCGGAAAATTCTGTTTTGTGCGACATCCCAATGGTTACTAAGCAACAGAGGATTGTTATCGTTCTATTGTTTCGAATTATCACTGATGTCTGACAACAATTAGCCAGACTGCGTGGCGTTGTGGTTAGCGTACTAACCTTACGTGCTCCGGGCTAGAATCTTATCAGAGCATGGTTGTTTGTGCTTGTAGGAATGGTCACTCTTGCTAAAAGAAGCCCGATTATTAAAGACATTATTATTACTATGATTATTATCATCATCACTATCACCATCATCCCAACAATTAAAATGGAATTAAAATCATCTTCATCATTGTTTTCGGCTGAGTGAAAAATTTTCATTGTCGATTTGTTTACACTTACACATCAATTTCGAACGAGAATTAAAACACGGAGGCCAACAATGATCGGAAAAATCCTTTTATGCTCACTGATAATCATTGTTGGACTACTACTCACTTAGCTTTCTTTTTACAATGTTTTTTTTTACGCCGCAACGTCAATACGCACCTGTTTCAGTAGAGAAAACGTAAGTTTTTATCTCTTTATCATTAAACATTTCAATTTTTGTTTAACTTTGTATGGAATCGGTTTTTGAAAAAAACGGCAGTACACAATGGTTATGTTACTACGCTCAGCAATACCTCCTATATGCAAACTAGAGCACTTATTGATCCAAAGTCGTACGCTGTATCTGCAACCCTACATACTTAATGAATGAAAGGTGGAAAACGATATAAGTAATTAGTTTTTTAATGTAAAATGAATTGACGAAGCTGTCACTGTGTGGAACTCCATAACGTTAGTAAGGAAAAGAACACTTTGCCTTAGTTTCACAAGATATTATCTATCTATCTACAAGATTGTATTATCTTGTGGAACTAAGACAAAGTGTTCTTTTCCTTACTAACGTTTTTTAATGTAGTTAAAAAACGTATCATATTTGAGCAAAATTTGAGCCATTCCTGAATTAAGGGGAAACCTGTTTTAAAAGGCAAAATTTAAGATTTTTTTGGAAATTTCTTTTAGAAAAACTGTGAAATACACAGCTTTCTAAGCAGGTAAGTACCTATATTATACCATTGATAGCACGAAGAACATTTTTTCATTAAATATTACCTAAATTTATCGTATATATCATAGGATATCTACAGGGCNCATTAAATATTACCTAAATTTATCGTATATATCATAGGATTTCTGCAAAGTTTTCACGCTGGAGTTGCCAATTGGTGTGCTTTCTACCGTCTACCCTTCAAATTTCGAATAAAAAATTTTTCTGATATAATGTAAAATTATCTATTCGATGAACCTCTAAAAATGAACAATTTTTAAAAACGGTAAAAATGCCTGATCTTAAAATTGAAAATATCGATGTTGATGAAGAAATTTCCTTCACTTTTACAACTATAAAACAATTGGTTTTTTTTTTGACGGGATAAACCAGGTTCCCCCCATTAAAGAATGGCAAGATTCCTGTTTGATCCAACCTCGCAATCTATTTTGCCTTCCAATCTTAGCTAGGTCGTCTCCGCGCATTTTTTTATCATTGGGACTTTCATAAGAGTTCTTCTCAATTTTTAATTCCGTCTCATTCCTTTAAAAATTCATTTTGCGTCAAGATTTCCACAGTCAACCCTGCCTTTTTTTTTTTCGTAGGAACCTCTTAACGAAGTATTCTCTGAAACGCGCTGGTACTCTCTCTTGAAGGCCTCCCCGGTTAACGACCCCGCGCCCTTAACACCGAGGATTACACTCAGTCATAATCTCGATCCCACGGTCTGACGCTTTTAATGCACGCAGATGTATCGCGCAGTCGTAATTGACCAATGTTGTTTGACCTTCAAGGATTTTCCCACGAGACGATTTCCTTCCCCTTTTTTTATGAATGGCCGGCTCTTTCGCCGGCCCTTATCGTAAAATCAGAAATTGTAAGGTCGAGGACCTAGTAGAATGGTTGCAATGTTGCAATTTTCGCCACTGGCGAAATCTCCGATTCGCTATCATTTGGTCCTGGCTTCCCAAATGATGTACACATATTGTATCCACTTACGTATATAGTTCTTCTCGGGTGTTGTGTGTAACTTTCTCCACAGGCACAAGGATATACGAGGTGCGATCAAGTTCTAAGGTCTCCAGTTTTTTTACGCACGGTATGGTGCTGCCATCTGTGTTGCAGATTCAGAAATAGGGTCTTTGCCTAAAATCTTCAGGTTGCGCCTTTTAAAAGCAACCGCATCTTTCTAATTGCTCTCTATGCTGCGAATATCATTGCAATAAAACGATAAAAAATATTTGAAGACCGTTTAACTTAAAGTTCCTTCCATAAAAAAAAATACGACGACGTATTGCGTGGTGCATAAGATCGAGGGGAAAAGAAATTCTGATGTTCGCCCCTTCCCTTGCTATGCCGGGTTACTCGTGGCAACGGTCGTAGAAGGTTCCATTTTGTCTCTGCTATACCTGTCAGTTCCTGGATTTCCCAGCTATTTTCTAGTGGGCAAAACACACCCATAAAGGAGAGTTCCCTGTAGCTATGGAAACGTAGCGGAAAACGTCTAAATCTACACGGATATTAAGTCGAGAAGAAACAGATAAGTTATCTTCCTATGGCAGAGGCGTTAAAAAAAAATCGGAGCTAGAACACATCTCTCGCATTAGCTTCAGAATCATCCGTAATCGTTAATAGCATCTGGTGCGACTCGTCGGATTTTCAACCAAGATTGAGTATCATTTCCTGCGGAATTTTCGGATTAAATCAAGGAAAAATCAGCGAACTCTCGAAAAAATTCTTTCGAGGTGATATTAGTGTGACTTTTGAGGCTCTGGTCGCGGAAAGTTTCGAGAAATGGTATGTACTTGAAGTCAATTTTCAATCTGATTTCGTAAATTTGCTGGCATATATTAGGGATTGTTTTTTTAGAATTTTTAATTGTAGGTAATGCAAACAAGTTCCAAATTGTAGCCTCTTCGCAAACTGTAAAGATTTAGACAAGGTTTGCCCAATCAGTTCCCTTCTACCCCTCAGCGACCAGCATCAATTGTGTGAGGTCCTCGTCTCTGGTAAATCAAATCTTTCCTTTGCCTCTCAAAGTTTTCTTTTTTTCGTTTTCCAGTGGTGGCGGGAACACGAATAATGGAAATCAAACAGTAAGAGAAACACGGCACTGACTCAAAATATCCATGTTGAATATCACATGAATTGGTAGCAATTCCTCTATAAATGCTTGCATTGGAAACTTATGTAGGATTACTGGCTCTATGGAAAAGGTTGAGAATTGAAGAAGGCACTTCGTAGTTTCCTCACTAAATGTTTTATTTAAACACGACCGGTTTCGGCTAACGCCGTCATCAGGTGAGAGAACAGAAAAGCAAGCACAAATATATATATCAAAGCAGTTTTGAGGGGAGGGTAAGGAGGGGGAAGGGTTATGAAAAGTGCACTCATTGGTGAGGTTGTCAGCTGAGGTTGTTTCAAGGATTTCCAATGCGTCCAACTTCCTTCCCTTAGACTGTCGGAGTTTTGCGGAAAAGGAGCTTTTGTGGCCGCTCTCCAGGAGGTGGGAAGCGAAGGCTGAGGAGTTGGGATTTTGAAGGCGGTAGCTCCGCAGGTGCTCTTGCTCCCTTATCTTCAAGGGACGACCAGTCTGACCGCGATATTCCGCCGGACAATCATCGCACCTCAATTTCTACACCCCTGAATGAGAAGAAGGGTCCCTTTTGTCCTTAGGTTGCGATAAGGAGTGCCGCTAACTTGAAGGATTGTAAAATCCTGCTTTAAGTTTCTTGGGAAGGAGGTTGGCTAATTTGTAAGATATATTTCCTAGAAATGAGAGTTTAACCCATTTTGATTTGGGATCATCGGAAAAGGGAAGGGAAGATGGAGGAGGTAGCAATTTTCTTGGTTTTCTTTTTCACTAACTTATCCACAAATTCACTAGAGTAGCCATTGTTCCGGGCTATAGTTTTTATAGTATTCAACTCTTTCGTAAAGGCTTGGGGGGAGAGAGGGACATTCACTAGTCGGTGGATTAAGGCATGGAAAGAAGCGTGTTTATGGGAATGG
>KZ309105.1:31407-42035 GCA_000376725.2 Ladona fulva | reverse complement strand
TTTTTATTTTTATTAATTAAGTTATCAATTATTATTTATGATTATAAAAATAAAATAGATTACATGAATACATTACAACGAGTTCTTTGCACCGCGGTGGGACTTGGTTGTCTTGACGACGTAGAAAGTGGGACTTGTGGGTTTGGAAACGCTGAAACTGAGATATAATAATAACAACAACAACAACGTTACCAGGCGAAGTTTAGTCTTAAGAAACCTCTCCTACGATTAACCTTTAACAAGTCACGATCACAAACAACCAAGATAAGTACGTCATTAGGGCAGGTAAGAGATAAAAATAAAGACGAAACTTTTCTTTCATCGCTGATGAATATTCCTTAGAAGTTTGTTGTAAAGTTAGGACTGCCTCATCATCTCTCATTAAGGGTATCTTAGCAGAGTACGAATGCGAAGCAAATTCGCAATATTTGCACAGTCTTTTCCTCGCCAGCGCTGTTAATATCTCTGGAGCTATCGGCCTCTTTTGTGTCCTCTGAAAGAAAAGCTTTCCGGAGAGGAGAAAGCGTTGCTGGATGAATCACCCTCCCTCTTTTTTTATCATTTTCAACGCAGTACCTGCGACGCAGTATCTTCGGGTCACGTTCCTCACAAAAGATGCAACTATGTCCTCTGGCAATCCGAGGTCGCATTGAAGACTTTTTCCATTCGCTCAGTGCATCTCTTTTGTCTGCCGAGAACGGCTCCTCCTAGTTGGAACACTTCCTGAGGGAACGATTCCTTCTTTTTTTCCATTCTCCGAGTCTCTGGCTGAAAGCTTTCTCACGAGACGATTCTCCGGTCCTTCGCAGATTTCCGAATGCAGAAAAAATTCGTTCAAGTTCAAGGTGATAACAGTATCTTCGGTTTTGTTCTTTTTAAGCCGGGAAGTGGCCGTTTATTATTCCACGATGCATCGGCGAAATTAAGCTCGGATTTTAACGGCGTTCTTAACGGTTAAGCGATTAAGTCCCCCATCGGAAGTCCAGAGCAATTCGCATCTCCTGTGTAGTCGGAGCAATTACACCTGTCCCTTTTGGTTTAGTCGACCTCCAGTCCTCGTGCTTCGATGTGTGTTGTTCGAGGTCCTAGCGGCAGCGTCCTTTTGGTAGATTCCTAGCTTTTCTCTGCAGGTAAGAGTTTTTCCGATTGACTCTATCGTGGAATCATGCTATCGGTAGAAAAGTGCCGAAAATACCTGTTTGATCGGTGTTTCCGACCCGAGTCTACGTACATCGATGGGGCTAGATTAACCAGTACGACGATACTTTAGCTGAAGACTGAACCTTCCAATAAACATTCCTTCCAGCCAATGTATCGGTTTACGATGATTTGGTTCACTGTTTTTCCCAGGCCGTCGACGAATATGTAGAGATTGCCCGCTATGTATGTTTGCTGAAGTTAGATTGACTGCCAAAGACTCGTATCATAGTTTATTATCATTATATTGTTAGTTTAGTACATTGTTATGTTATCATTATTATGTTACTTTCATCGTACGTTATCATATGAGCATTATAATTATTATATTATCAGCATCATCATCATTATTGCTGCATTATTGTATTATCATGATTATTATAAGTCCGTCTGTAAAGTATACAGCCCGGAGGCTGGTTGGTCCCTCATCCCTTCTTCTATTAGCTCCGAAGAGCTATTAGACGGAAATGAGGCCTACTAGGCAAGATGAGGAGTGAGGTAGTGTGCCCTTGCTTTCCTCGCTGAGCCAGAATGCTATAAACGGAACAAGTTCACGCAATCGAAGCACAATCACTTAACGAGTAACACTTTTATTTGCAGAAGCAGTAGTAGTATTGTTAAAACTACTTCGGTAGCTGAGGTCATTACGCACTCATGGGCTCCCACCGGGAATCGAACCCGGGACCGCTTTCATCAAAGGGCGAACGCGCAACCCACATCAGGAGCTATTCAGGAGCCTCTTTTGTTAGCATTCCATAAGGAAGGACTTTAATTTACGTAGTTATTCAGCATCACACATACCTCAGTAGCTTTCATGTCGTCACAGTCACGAACAGGATCGAGATAAAAGTAAATGCTAAGTACATTTTTCTCTGTTCTGCACCAAAAGACAAATTACAAATATTTCATTCGTAAAGATATGGAAGCAGGATATATTATTAGTATCAAACTATGTTAAAGTTGGTGGAATTTACCGAGATTTTTATTTCATTATATAGTGAAGGAATCTCAAAAAGTCGCGCCCAAGACACTACATATTTTTAATCATAGTTTATTCTTGTTATGAAAGTACGGCGGTGAAATTAATATTCGGATGTCCAAACCTGATGATAAATTCGTTGGATGCCGAAGGTAAGTTAAAGGTTTTGGGTATTTTTCTGACGAATACGGGTTTGGTTTACAAATGTTATGAAGGATGCTCGTTCATGTACGCGAGCGCCAAAAATTAGGAAATCAACAGAACAGAATGGAATGTTCTCATAGTTGATATAATAAAGTGTTACTTATGGCGGTGTTAACCGGGTTTCAGTACATGCAAACTTTCGGAGGAGTTTCGTCTAACGAACGTAACTTCGGAAAGAATTTATCTTCGTTACCCGAGGTATCCCTTTCTATCAGAAAAAAATCTACATTTATACGGAGAAAGCAGCGTAGCAACGATTCAATAACGTTTCCAAGCAACGTAAGTAATTTTCTTTTTATTTATTTTCTTATACTCGCATATATTTTTCTTGTCAATAATGGTTAACTTTTCTTTGAGACGCCGCTGCATGTGATACCAAACACCGATATTTATTTGATTTTTCTTCTTTAAGCTCGGCAGTGAAGTAACAATGATCAAGGGGTTTTTTATCCTTTGAAAGAGTTACCCTTTTCGAACCCTTTGTTATCGTGCCCGAAACCTTCCCTTTAGACAACAAGGGCCTGCTTATCTCATGGGTTCTGAAGCTTCCTCAGAAAGATTTCCCGTTGTTCTTGGATTTCCAATTTCCTTTCTTGTGTTTCGAATCCTCGCCTTCGCTTCACATGGAGGGAATGCCTTGGAGAACGCGGTTTTGCCTTTGTTCCTTTTGCGACTTCTTAACCCGAGAGGGCATGATTATCTCTCAACAGATACATTTCCGTTCTCTTTTTTTTACCATCGTTAACTTTTTTGTCTTGAGCGATTTTTTTTCTCGTACGATCTTCCTGGAATTCATTAGAATCTCTGCCGCTCTTTCACCAATTATGAAGAGCATAAAGAGGAAAGCGGCGATGCTTTCTCTCCGCTTGGAAGCGAATTATGAATGTCTCCTTGGTGGAATTGGACGGATGCGTTTGCCTTACTTTTTTGCACCTTTTATGGATGGCTTTCTTTGCGTAGCATCAGTGTGTAAAATTGAGTTAAATTCCATCGAGAGATCTTCTAGGAACCTCGTGGCTGTGGTAGGTGCGGCTAAGTCGTAGCCACCGCTCGCTTTACCGACAATCAACAGTATTGGACTGCTGTGCATTATTATTATTATTAAGCTGCATTATTATTGAAATGGCTGCAATTATTATAGACCTATTATTATTGAAATGGCTGCAACGTGGAACCTACTCCATGGTGGTAACCGTATACATATTTATACATCATTAATCGATCATAATTGAACAATATTAACCCCAAAATAACATTACATACAATTCAGGTACAATTATGAAATCATAGTCAGGATGAGTTTAAGTGTAATTGGTCGGAGAATCCTCCCAAAAAGTATTTGCGTGTTATTTTAAATTTTTTAGAGGTCTAGAGGTTTAAAACACTCCGTAAGCCGTATGTCGGTAGGCGGAACTCGCGTTTAGATGCAAACGGGAAGTTGCGGGTTACCGATACCTAGGAATTTCTCTATGCGCATTTCGGAAACAATGTCTCCATTCTCAAGGGTTCCACCATTGGAGAAATGATTTCTTTCTTTTATTTTAATCGTTTTTTTTTCAGCTTTCTCAGAAATTGGTTCTTTTAATATTTTCTATCCTCATTTCTGTTATTATTTTCTTTATTTATCATTTAATGTAGTGTGGTTACTTTTATTCTTCAGCCTATATTTTAGTAAGCTTTTTTAAGATTCAAGAATCGTCGTGTGCAAGCTGTTTGGGCAGTGCTACAATACGTGAGAATTAACATGAAAAAATAAATCATATGCCATCAATTTAGCGGTGCCGAGTTTTAATTTTCCTTCTTTCATATTGATTTCATTTATAATCGTTGGGTTGTTATAGCTTGTTAGTTCTTGTTAAGAAATGGTTGTCATGGCAACAACAAATGTCATGGAAATAATTAAATAATGACCGTAGATTCATAACAGTCATTATAAATGTTATTGATAGTATACAAGGATTTAATATAGTAATGTTTACTCTTTATTATTAAGTTCTTGCCATTTTGAATTTTGAACTCAACTCAATAATAGATTTCTTTATTACCATTGTTCTTTATTGTTGAGGATATTATGCTTGTATTCTCAGGAAAGTTTCGAGTTTTGATTAACTCCTTGATTTTTGGATAACTTAAGTTCTCTGTGACCTAAGCTGTCATTGCTTCGACTGTTAGACCTAAATAGATAAGGAAAGATCAGGAACCTTCTAATGAAGACCTGACACAATTGGATGATAGAATAATAATTTTAATTGAGGTAAATGTTAGGTGTACATGGCAATTTTTTTAACATTAATAATCACATCTTCAGCAAGTACGCAAATTATCTCCACATCACCTTGGAAAGAAAATTATATAAACTTAAAATCTCATTTTTGACAATACACAAGCTCTTCTAACATAAAGAATAATCAAATCCAACTAGGTCCTTCTAAGCAGCAGTTGCTCTTATGCAGGTTCCTTTTATTTTGCATCTGAGGCATTGTTTTATATAAACCTTTATTTACAAATAATTTCAAACCATGTTGAGTTTATACCATCACACTCATATGTACAAAGTTGTTTCATTACAATCAAATTTTTACATTCATTGACGTAAGGGAAGAAATGCTCCTTATTACAACTTGCAACTAGCAAAATTTCATAATTATTAGTCGCGTGTTCACACAATAATCGTAAAAACAACAATGATAATAATAATAACAACAATTATTAAAAATGTACAGTATGGTATTCATTAGCAACTGAGAGATCATTAGAATGTAACCCTTAGTTACCCTCGAATTACCTTCTCGATAGGCTTTTTTCATTCTTTAGTTAGAAAATCCGATTACAGTAGACATTTGGAAATTGGCAGCTTTAATTAAATGCATTGTTCCTTCCACCATATAATGACGTACGTACATTTTTCAATCCTCTTTTGGAATTCGATGGAGGAAAATCTTTCTCTTACTTTTAAAGGTTTTGAGATTCAGAGCAGCTTCCTGACTGAAATCTGTGAACGCAGACTATTATTCGCCTGATAATTACCCCGATACTCACCTTCTATGAGTGCCCACATGGAGTGGCTGAGGTGGTAACTAACAAACCTCCGTGCGCCTGCTTTTGAGGGAGGGATGGGAGCAGAAGATAAACAATCTCGTCGCAACAGTGTCGCATGGCAGCGTAAATCACGTTGTCACATAATCCATATCGCAATTTACGAGACATCTGACAACATCTTCCCGCTGGAACGAGGACCTTTTCCGCTTACAGCTCGATGAGGGAAGCTAGGGCAAACTACCTCACTCCTCATCTTCCTTAGTAAGGCTCAAGTCTCTTCGTTGCTCTTGGTATAGGATTTTAAGAATTTCAAACCGGCTGCAGGATAAATACTGTGCAGTCAGATAAAAGGACATGGTAAGTATTGACATTACAAGGAATTGTTGAATAAAACAGTTTTGAAAAACAAAGAAACATTACGGTTACTAATCCACCTTATATATAATTCGTTGGAGACTAGTTTCGGCTAGTGATAGCCATCTTCAAGCCAAGGAAAGGAAAGAAAAATTATCAACATCTACATAAATACCCTGCAAGCCTACTTTCGGCGTGTGGCAAGGGGTGTAAACACCAAGCGATCGAATTACCTCGTTAGCTTAATGATTATGATAATAATAATAGTAGCACTAATAATGATCATTTGAATGTACCACTTAACTACCATTAATTACCACTTAATTATGATTATCGTTCTCGGAAAGAATGAGTCCCTAAAGCGAATTGTTCTCGCATCTCTTTCTCCTATTTTAGTATCATCGTTGGATCGGCGGAAGCTATCAAATTAGCAGAATCCAATCATTTAACTAACTAATCGATGTACGTAAAATAATCAATAACAACACAAATTATTCTTAATTAAATTTAGCACATACTTATTCACTTTCTCTTTATTTAACACTACTATTATGAAGGAATGCTAGCGGAATTTCTTTCCCACGATCTTATGCAATAAAACATTGCTCCCGCTTTCACCATGGCAACGCCAAGTTTGTTAGGACGATAATAAGCATCCCCAAGGCTCCCGCCGTCATCAGTTTTCGTCGTTAATGATCGGAATGAGCGATGTTTGTTTCCCTGTTTCGCCCTTCTTCGTGGTAACCCAGTTCCCTGGAACTCTATTTGGGAAACTCCTCATATCTCAAAGCCTTACATGGACCACTCAATTGATTTTCCCCTTTTTCCTCCGACCGGTTTCCGTGGTATTCCTTTCCCTCCCTAACGCCCCTCGGGCCCTAAATTCGCACCCCCATGGGTCTGCTTTCTCCCGCCTTCGGCCGTTTCTGGTTGGTATCGCCCCAGCGGCATGCAGACATCGGTTGATCCATCCCAGAAGTGGGGGGACCTCTTTCCATCTGCGCGAACCATTTGGCGGCCTAAGGATCCATGAGGCCGCTCTTCGGCGGTGTATAACGCAAATTTTATCGGCCACAGTGGCGTAGTGGTTAGGTTGCTAGCACGCTAGCGCTCCAACCCGGATTCGAATCCAGGCTAGTCGGATTTTCTCGATTAGGGAATGGTCGTGTGTGTTCGTCCTTTGTTATTTTGAAATCTATCATAAATATAAAAAGTAAGTGTCTGTCCGTCCCCCTATTTATCTCAGAAACGGCTTGACTTNGCCGAGGTTTCTTTTGCCTTTCTTTCGAGGGTCACTTTGGAAAATTGCCCATTTTCTCTTCGAATCACACGATTTAGTCATCCAGGCAGAGAAAATCGATTCGAATTTTAACCGCTGACGGGACGTGCGTAGGTTTTGCGGGTGTTTTGGTTATCTCGATCGTTAGTAAATACCTATGTCTTGGTTCATATCCCGATGGAGGTATCCTTACAATTCTCATCACACGCGAGGATTTTAAGCATTCATTCGTATACAGACATGCATCCAGTACTAATGTCGATAAAGATAAAAATCAGGGTATTAAATTAATGTGGTTACACTCACGTAATCCAAATTTACAATTGTGCGACATTATGTATATGAAAACCAAAATGTTTGTCCCTCTGTCTTTTACGGAAACTATCCGCATCTCTCATAAGGCTCGGGTTCGAACCCAGGAACAAATTATGCGTTTCCAGAAGAAATGCACGTAAATTTCGTTTTTATGTATTGAAGACGGTTTATTTTGCAATATTAAATGAGAAATAATGGTCCTACGAAATCGAGATAAGTGTCAAAAGAAAGGAAAATGATTATAGATTCATATTTTAGTCGTGAAATATTAATATAGATCCGAACTTTCGAAGATTTTGATAAAACACACGGAAATTTCGTGAAATATTCAAGAAATAAACAACCCATCCCTTTGTCGACTAAGGCCATTGTTAAATGTTGATTTGTCGAATTTTTCAGGATCGTTCAGATAGATTTCCATAAGAAATGCATGTTAAGTTAACTTTTATCGTTACATACTTTATTTCTTTTGCAAAATTCCGCATGACAGAAGCTGATGGAGTAGATAAACGAAGGTGTTAATACACCCCCTGCCATACTTCACTTCATAGCGGATCATAGTAAACTTAATTAGGCACCTCAGATAATACGGAATCTCGGTTAATCGGGACTCGGATAATCGACTCTGTGCTATAGTTTCACATCCGCATTGGGCGAAAGATAACGCCTTTTTAATCGTCGAATAAAACCAAGTAGTACATTTTCTACTTACGTAAAATATCTGCTTAAAAATAGTCCCCGAAAATACGAAATGCTCGCATGGGAGAATTCAAGAGGTTGTGATTGGGCCGCGTTTGTCAAAATTAGGTACTTACGGGCCCTCAGACGATAATTAGGGGAGCCAATTAAGGGCCTTTGGTCGACCGTTACATACACAGTCATTTTCATTATTGAAAGGAAAGACCAGGAAAAATAGGAATAAAATGCAATTGTATTCAGCTAATTTTTCGAATAACCATGTTACCTTCTTCAAGCTGTTGTCATAGGTCCGGTTGTCAAAGAAAACAAACACATTACTTAATTTATTAGGTAACGTTATTGACGCGTAACCTTAGAAACGTAAACAATAAATATTATGACGGTGATAATTGGAATCCAAGGGTAACAAGTACAGCCCCCTTTGAGGAATAGATTTAATTAAAAGGAGAAGAAGAAATGTTGGAGAAGAAAAAGAAAAACAAACGTCTGCAGAAATTTGCGATAGCAGATTTCGCTCGTCGTCACATCGTGGCGGTGTTGCGTCATCGTCACCTGAAGATGATATTAGGGTAGCGAAACTACACGTTATTTGCGGAAATTACCATGTTTTGTTATTCTCTTAACGCACTGGCTTTCCGCGAAGTCACGCCTCTGCATAATAAAATGAATGCCAAGTCCCAAGTATTTACCTTCTCCTTGACAACGCCAGTGATTTGTGGGAATCAAAAATGAAACAATTAAGCAGTCGTGAGTACGAGCGACAGACATTTCCGCGATGTTACTCAACCACAACCCTCTTCTGAATCACTGTCACAAGATCTACTCCAACACCGATTTCATATTGAGGCTTTGGTCGAGGAGTGAAAACGTTCACGCTGCAACAAAACAAATTTAATACGCACAATGATCGATTGTGAAAGATATATCCGTATTCGTTTGTTTAGAAAAATCTAACATCTCACGTACAAGGATCAACATTTTTCAGATAACAATGATACATTCTTAAAGCGGTTGTCATAGGTCTGGTTGTCATGGTAAACAAACCTATTATTTGTTATTATTATTGCACAATTCTGCCGCAGGATGACACTAGGTGACGTTACATTATGTACATTCTGCTACTAACATTTCTCTACATATAAATATATGTTCTAAATATAAAAATATATTAATTTGTCAGTAATCACACTGTCCGCTAACCACAGTAGTAGAAGTGCAATTGCTTCGACAACTAAGGTCATTTCGCACGTGAGCCCCCACCGGGAATCGAACCCGGGACCTCCTTCACAGAAGTCGTACCCCACTTGGCTTGCCGGAAGCCCTCATCTAACTACAATACTTTAAAAAACTTATTAATTGAAGATTTAAACAGATGTAGTTCCATAATACAACTGAACATGATCTCATTTTTACGATTTGAAAAGGCGTGTCTTACGTATTAAAATTACATAATATTACAAGTTCACAATTTAAACAAGCTATGATACACGACTATATTATTCTACACCAGATACATCACATCTACAACAAAATGTACATTAAACAATCCATACAACAAATTTGTCATATACTCGGAAAAGTATTAATACCACAAATAACTTAATGTATTGGGTAAACATACTATTCATACATACATACATCATTTTCCATACAGTATGTATTCATAATTTTTCAAAAAAACGGTGATACCTTCCTAAAGCGATTGTCATAGCTCCGGTTATTATGGAAAACACACATACCACTTAATTTATTATGTAAGCATTGTAATTAAAGTATTATTTATTCTAGATTCAGGTTTGAATGCATTCTAAACTTGCATCCAGCGTTTTTCCCTCTTATGTAACGGCATAAATTATGTAAAGTTTTCCTTCGGGAGTTAATGAAAGTAAAATTGAGATAAAGGTCGCAATCCCACCTTGAAACGCGGCCTGCGGTTGGCGCTGCGCTTCTTTTCTCTTAGATTGTTGCTGACGTCACAATGGCCAACGCATAAACCGTTTAGCGATGTGTTTTTCAGCTTTTCTCGGAATGTAGTTAGTTGCTTGTCTGCATTAGCGAGTGAAGGTTAACTAAGCAAAGGAAACGATAAGAGGTCTTATTTGAAAGCCGTTTTTCATTATAACGCTCATAAAAGAAGCCATTGTCAACCCCATTGTTTCTGGAGACGCTCAGTGGTCGCTTAGCAACGGAATTTCCAGGTTTGTTGGTGTATTGGGTACTTCTTTGAAGTCTTACGCATTAGTTTATTTAGTTTAGGCGAATGAATATTTATATTATCAGGGGAATTCTTGGCGAATTAGAATTTTAGGGCGGGCGTTGTTATAGGATGCTCTAGGTTCGACTCCCGGTGACGTCTGATGCTTTCAGCCTACGATTTTCCTTGGAAGTGTTTCATATGTTTCATATACCGCATGAATACAGGGGCTCCTGACGATGGCTTCTGTTACCCCTCTCACAAAACTACCGCTTATCAATTTACGCCAATTTAAATATTTATTTTTCTTGCATCTTCGGACACTGTAGTACAATTGTATATTGTAATTTAAATTGTGTGTATATATT
>KZ309105.1:5285-31271 GCA_000376725.2 Ladona fulva | reverse complement strand
AATACACTTAAACCTTTGTCATCTATGTCAATAATATTTTCTCTTATGAATTTCTGAAGATTTCTTGCTATCTGCAAATTACTTTATTTCTCGAAGTTCATTTGCTATCTGTAATATTACTTTATTTCTTCTATAGAGTACCGGTCATTACCCAACACATATTCCCCAAAACTCATATTTACAGTTCATGTACTCGTATTCCCAAAAAGGATTGCTCTAGTTTCTGTTGTGTCTTTCTGACTTATTTCCCAACCCCATACCGTAGTATATGCAATGCAATGCGAAAACTGGAAAATTCCGTCCATTTCAATAAAATCGGAATTTACCAAAGTGGAACCGAAATATATTTTGCAGCAGTATAAAAATTGATTTAAATGTCGACTGTTTTGCATAATCTTTGTTAAATAATTAGCCCGGGAGTATATTTTACTAACAATTAGATTTGTGTTTAAAAGAGTTCTTTTTTTTATCAAAGTAGCTGTGCCATATTCGTCTTTGACAGCAGCAATTTATTCATTATAGAATTACTATTTTACACACAATTTTATGCTTTGTTATTATCTGAGGAAATTCATATCTCAAGATAATTCAGTAATTGTTTCGATTACTTAACAAGATTCCGTAATTGTTGTAATTACCACAAAAATGTAAATGTCTCCCTTGTTTACAAAGAAAAATGGAGCTACTCATTATTACAAATTACCATCCTTTCCCTGTTGTATTCTTAAGACGGGGATCTCCTTGACTCCGCCCTGAGGGTTCGCTACCCCAGTGAGGACCGTGGCGTCGGTCGGTGCTGCCAAGTACCACTCACTCTGCCATCACATTTGTTTAATCCAGGAAAAATTAGGCCGCACATCATTACAGATTACCCTCCTTTCGCTGTGTCATACATTAGGGGGTGTTCTCCTTAAACCGTCCCTAAAGATTTCCTGCCCTAGCGAGGACCGTGGCGTTGGTCGGTGCCGCCACCGCTCATTTTGCCCACAAAGCTTACCTGAAAACGGAGAGACTGTTATGAGTGATAGATCAATTGGTATGGAGCACCCGCCCGGAAAGTAGACAATCTGGATCGTGTACCAGATGTGGTTCGTGCCCCAGTCATGCATGACTTCTTTTTATTCTGTGAGATCATTAAGTGTTTTTGTGTTCAACTTTGTATGTAATCATCTTCAAATTATGAGTGAAGAAAGAGTAAATATTATTCCCGCAGTTTCAGAAACACACTTAAATTGCCCATTTCTTTTGCAGAACCCATGCTTCATTGCCTCCCTCTCACCTGCAGCAAAAACAAGGCTGTTTGTTTCTCGGTCAAACTTTCTAGCTCCAATTGCCGCAAGGGAAACGCTCTCGTTTTCGAGCATAAGCTTTCGCGTTGACAATTTCTTTATTTTGTATTTATGTGCTCCATAAATTTCTTTCTTTTTTTATCGAAGTAGGCGACTGATTCTGTTGTTTTAGACGTTTTTCTATTTATTATTTTCAACGATATTGATGCTCACTGATGTCTCTCTGATTTAATTTATCCCGGTATATTTATTATTATTGTTATTATAATAACCATGATCATCATTATTATCATCACCGGCTCTTTCTCTAACTTATCATCTTGATCTACATCTACATACGTACCCTGCAAGCCGCCTTTCGGCGTGTGGCAGGGGGTGCAAGCATCATGATTCTACTTCTCTGATCGATTGCTTTCGCGTATCGTTCGCGGAAAAAATTAATTCTGGCATCTATTTCTCTGATTTTCCTCGCAGTATCAGCACGGCCTATGTAACATGGGGGACGCATTATGTCAGCTACATTATCAGTGAACGTGCTCTCTCTAAATTTATTTAGTATTTTTATCCTTTACTTAAGCCTTCTATCTTTACAAAACGTATCGCCTTTCGCTGTACTTTTTCTAATTCCCGAATACAACACTTTTCTGCAGATGAAATTAAAATCCTTCGTAATTTTCCACAGGTTTTATTCTGCGACCGGTTTCGTAAGAAGGTCTTACACCTTCATTACGAAGGATTTTAATTTCATTTAGTATGGCTTTCCACCAAGTAACGCCTGATCATATCGATTTTAACTTTTCTGCAGGGTCCCATACACTACACGCATATTCCAGGTGAGGCTTGCACAACGCAATGGTTGATACCAACGCAATGATGATACATATTGTTTGTTTTTCAAGTTCGGGCGAATTGGATTGGCTATACATCCGGGCTCAGTTGCATCATTATCTAGCTTGTAACACGTAGACCGCAAAAAATGCGATATTTAGACTCTGCCGGGTAGGCCCCACGCTTGTTATTGGGACAAGGGTCCACTGTCAACGCAAACGTCGCTGGTGATAACATTGCCATGTATGCTTAGCATATCGTTCTGGGGTCCTCACCGAAAGGCAGATAAACATGGGGAAACCTGCTACGCATGTGATATTTCATGCGTCTGAAACGATTTTTTTTTTGACAGGATAACGATAAAAACTGTCGTAAATGAAAAAAAATACAATTCTTCGTTTTATGGTGGCGATTGCATTACTAGTGAGGAAAACGGAGTTCCCACTTCTTTATCTCTATTAGTGATGCGTCTTTTCGACTACTTAAGTACAGAGTAGAGGAAATTATAATTTTCGGCGATAATTACAGTAATATATTATCACTAGTGGCCCCACGGATGACAAGGAGGCAATCCGTTCGACTTTGGTGAAAGTGGTCCCGGGTTCGATTCATGGTGGGAGCCACCGGAGCACTTTTAACAATAAACTGTTATTTATGTTCCTATTATTTAGGTAATCAGGTTATTTATGAAACCATGGTGTGGTTATTTATGATTTTATGTTACTATTGTAACATAATACATTATCGTTTCATTATTACTCTAGATGTGACAGTATTTGTTATGTGAAAACTTTCAAAGAAAAATAATATCAAAAGCCATATCTAGATCCTGCGGTAAGGAAAAGAAAAATAAATAAATATGACATTGCCGTACGAAAGACAAGATTGAGGCGAAAGAAAGATTACATAAAACTTACCTTAAATTACTCATAGCGAACAAAGTACGCGAAAACAAACAAGTGAGGGGCTGCCGTGTGGCCAAGTGGCCAAATGTGCATAATGACCGAATCAGTCGAAGCACTTTCAACAGTACTACTATTAACACCTTCTCAATTGAATTTTAGTTACTTATAGGAAGCAATAAAACAAAAGAAATTTGCTATATGATTTGTGTTATTTGTCATCGCAGTTTTTATGGAATTTAATTTACTATTCTCCAGATTCGGCATTTAAGATTACGATTTTCGTAGATGACGATTTGATGGGCGGTGGTGCGGATCCAGTGGGTTGGTGTCCTGCAAAAGTTTAAGAAACGCTGCTTCAATCGATCCTAGCGAGGGAAACTGAAGGAAACATACATCACCCATGATTCAGTCGAAAAGAAAATTGATGTTTATCGTATCTGCGCCACGAACGAATCTTCACGAATGGTGTTTTCCCCAGTCGTCTTGAGAAAAGTGTCTGTTCATCGTGTTTCTTTATCTCCCCTGTCCACCTGGTTTTACTACGAACAAGTGAAGAACGTGATAAAAAATATTTCATCTATAAAGTCTTTCATTTGTATGAATTTGTTTTTGTGCTTTGTAATTGACGAAGGAAAGTATTGAAACCGACCAAACCAAAATTAAAGATGACAAAATAAAACTTAGAGATGAGCTAGTGCAGAATCCTAAATCGGGAGATAATAATGAAAGCTATCTGAGGGGTGCACTTGTAGCGTTTGGCACCGGGGGTGGATTCTTCCTGTGACGTAAATAAGTTCATAAAGAAGCGAAAGAGGTTCAGATTCTCCCATTAAAGTGTCCGAAAAATGAAGTAATACGAGTTCCCGTAGCTCAGTTAAGATTGCGGAATCGGCTTCAAAGAGGAATATCTTGGCGAAATTGTAAATTTGATAAGTCTTACTTAATCTACAATTTGAGCCGTTAGAATGGNGAAATTGTAAATTTGATAAGTCTTACTTAATCTACAAGTTGAGCTGTTTGAATAGCTTCAAAAATGTTTGCAATTCCGTTGATGTCGCCAAGGATAAATTTGAGGTTACCGATTGTTTACATATGTCCGGGGTTTTCAACCCAGGGAAGTTGCATCTGACGGCTCCCCGATAGCCAAGTGGGTAGCACTTTCGACTTTTGAGAAAGCTGACCCGGGTTCGATTCATCCAAATCTACGGAAATACCCTGCAAGCCGCCTTTCGGCGTGTGGCAGGGGGTGTAAACACCAAGCGTTCGAGTTACCTCTTTAGCTTATTGCTTTCGCGTATCGTTCGCGGAAAGAATGAGTCCCAAAAATGATGTCTACACATCTATTTTTCTTATTTTACGCTCGGATCTGTCGAAGTTTCAATTCCGGGAAAACCAATTGATTGAAAGGCCACCATTGAGAGATTGTCTGATGCATTGATCACAGTGTCACACCTTTCGTTGATGTCCTGGCAGGTTATCATTATAAAATTGTTTATTGTTGTTATTGTATTAAAAAATTCCGATTGGTGGAAGTTTAAGTAAAATTAAGCTCAACACAGAAATTATGTGTTAAATATAATAAAAATAAACGCTAATGAAACAAGAAATGGATTACTTGTTAAAGTTTACAATTGAATACCACCTGATATTGCTTGAGAAGATTCATGATGAAGATATTGTTAAAATATTGGTAATAATAACGAAGTTCATCTACATAAATACGCTACAGGCCGCCTTCGTTGGCAACCATTGTTGATTGAGCGTGTGGATGATAGAATGCCGTGTTAATTGTTGTGTTGATTAGATTGCAATGTTGCTTCCATTGTCGTTCTTCTGTTTTTCTTCATGTAAGTTCTTCTTAATTCGTTTCTTTACACCTTTTATTGACCTTTTAATGCAAAATGTACTATTTTAAACTACGAGAAAGCTGTAGTGTAACGTTGTATTGTAATAGCTAGGAGATATTTTAATAGTAATAATGCATTTTTTACATGAAAATGTGTGTATTTTAATAGCGTATTGTGTAGTTAGATGAAAGATGTCCTGTAGTGAGCAAAAACGGCGCATTATTGTAATTAGCCTTGTATATTGTACTGTATGATTGTATAGCATCATAAAATAATCGTAAAATCGCAATACGATACAACTGAACTTTTTGTCCATCTTTGACGCGTGTTATAATAATTTCAAGATTGATGGGATTACAGGCATAATATATTGGAATATTTTTGTCTATTAATATTTTTCGTTTATTCTAATTATAATAATAATAACTATCATTTTCAGGCAATGTCTTTAGAGTGGAATTATAATTAGATGGACTAAGCTAAAATGGTAAAATATTTGTGTTAATTCAGAAGCCCTTCTAATTAGCGTAAGGATATCGTTGGTGATCAATAACATATGGGCGTTTCTTCTTGTATTGTTGGAAGTAATTGTTAGCTGGACTCTCATTTACGCTGATAATTGTTGACTCTTATACCTATAGTGTAACAATCCATTGTTTTAATTGCCGTACAAGTTCGCTGTATAATTTTATTGCGTAATATTGGAATAATTGTAATATTGCAACAAGTCCACCTGCAAAGCGTGCAGTAATAATAAGGATAATGACAATTTTAACCGTTGCTCCGTTGTCATAGTGAAACTGCAGGGAAGATGGCATATTGCAGCTGTGTTAGGGAGAGAACGCTGCTTCCATAGTCGATGCGTAGCGAATAACAGACTTTACTTTACCCCCGATGTTGATCTTCCGGGCAGATATGATAATATTATCGCCATGCGTGAAAAGAAGGGGCGACAATAAAACATATTGTCGCAGTCATTTCTGCGTGGGTGACCATCGCAACAATGTCACCACCATTGTCGATGAGTGGAGTAGATGATTTGAATCACGTTGCTGCGTCGTGCACGTCACGAATCTAAAGCTAATTCCATTAGAAGCAACCGCAGGCGAATATTTTTACTTCCGCCCCCTCCTTCCGCTAGATGGGCCTTCCCACCGATACATTAAGTCCATTCAGTGTGCTCCACTTCTCCGGAGCGACCACAACGAAAATCGTGGTGAGTCACGCGGAGGGAGAGAGAGAGAGAGGAGAGAGAGAGAGAGAGCTGGACGCGCGTCTATCCTCCGAGTCCATCATTCGGAAGTCGCTTAGGCACCGAACCGGCCGAATATTTTTAACAGCCAGACACGGAGATGAGCTTCGGAATTCAGGGGTCTTACTGCCAGGACTGCTCAACCCTCCGATAGCTTCCGGTCCTAGGAACGGCGCGCCGAGACGCTTAAGTAAGTCCCTCATTTCGGCTCTCACCCTCTGAAAGACGATAGTACTAAAAAGGTGTCGTTGAGAAATAGCGATGGAAAATGTCGCCACGACTCATTGTTGCGTTACTTTTTATTGTTGGAATATCGCGGTCATGTATTTACGGTGAGCCGTGTCCATTTGGCCTTCCCTTGATGAAGTCGTTAATTTAACCTTGCTACTAATTGGTGTGCAATTCCTAATTGATGACCCACAAAAATTCATGAAGTAATAACATTATCCTAATTTTTTCCCCTTTTCTGATAAGGGTTAACGAAATTTGAAATTACAAGCGTATTTTCCAAAAATTTCTCAATTTTCCGTAAAAGGAATTACGTGGCCAAGATTAAAAAACACCTAATTACGAGTAGTAGAATTGTTAAAATTGCTTCGACTGCTTTAGTCATTTCGCACGTGGGCCTAAACCGGGAATCGAACCTAGGACCTCTTTCGCCAAAGTCGAACGCGTTGCCCACTTGGCTATCCGGGGGCCCTCATAATTACGAAGTTAGAGGATTAACTAATGCTGGTATGATTTGAATCCACCATTTTTATTCTCATAAAAGCATCTTAAATACCTTTCTTCCGATTGTTGCGTACTGACGAAACGTTTCTTCATTGTTGACGCGGTTTATTGACTTTTGTGCCTGTTATTGTTGCGTTTCCCGTAGACAAATTTCTCGTCATTCAAAACTAAGTGATTCATGTCCATCTTCTTGCCTTCTTTGGTAAATGAAGGCTAATGACTAATGCCAACTCGTAGATACTAGTTTAATATCGACGAGATATGTTCATTCGGTAAATTTGTTTACAGATGTCGAATACTACACTTTTCCCCGTGTAAAACTTCGATAAAAATATTTCGTGATCTGCCGTGTTGAATCGATCTGCATTGACAAATTTCTTCAAGTTTTCAGTAGAACTAAAGTTGCGGTATATCTTCTGAACTGATTTTCCCGCATGGATGATCTCTTCGTAGCCTTTGGAAACTTCATTGCGGACACTATCCCGGATCACATTGTTGGCGCAGTGGTTGCCGAGCAACAGCTCGTCATTGTTTCGGATTTAATTCACGTCGTTTACATCGCTTTGGTTCGCCCTCGTTAAGTCCTCTGCCTGCCCAACAAAATGTCCTAGCAAAGTATTTCGTACCTTTTGTAAAACTCGTTATATGTACTGATTTTACGAAAACTTTGTAAACTTATCACGCAATCAGTTAAACCAAGCAAACCCCGTGAAAGTCCTTGATATTCTTCCAGAACTGCCTAGCCTCTGTAAAGAAACTTAAACGAAGAGATTCTACACTTTGTTTCGAAACAAAAATGAGTGTCGCGCCAAGTTAAACGGTTCACCCTCGTTGACTTTTCATTGTTTCCAACGATGACGAAAAATTCCGTCAAGTCCCACTGTTTGACGCCGCCGATGACGACTTCGCACGTCAATCAGTCTTTCGCGCGGACGAGTTTTTGCCTGCTCACTGGAGCGGTTTGCGGCCCGCCGGATATTTTCTGGTCCGGACCGGTGAGCGGCGGAATGCCTTCGCTGATTCCATTCTTTGCATCCGGAAAAGGGCGGTGATTCACTCCATTATTATGAATAGAATGTTCGAAGTGTGGCTCCCTCATTGTTGAACTCGCCGAGGGCGCGCGGCCCCTTGTTGTGGAATTCCGATTGTTACGCCAAGTTGTTTGGGAGCTCCATTGCCAACGATTATCGAATCCCTTGCATAACGCTCGATGTTAGTGAATTATGAAATGGAATGTCGTTAGATTCAAATAGGTGGTTATGTAATGGTAATTTATTATTAACGTTGCTAGTAGTGGTTGACCTTTAGTAAGAGCATATTTCAGGTNATAATTACAGGCAGATATATATACAATAGGAAAAAACTATGTTTACATGTAGGTGGAAATATACCAGAAATGATAAAGAAGACTATATATATATATATATCATCAGCCACGATAATGAATTCAGCCATTATTCAGTTATAATTCAGTCAGTAATTTCCTGTCGTGGAACATGCAAGTGAAAAACTTGCCATCACCACGTTCTGAAGCACAGCTAAGCAATAACAATTAGTCACAAACGCAAATCTCTAATACGAATTGATAACCAGAAATAGCCCAACAATACAGTGTGACGTATTCTCACGTTTAAAAATCCAGCCAAAACCCACTGCGAATCCTATTTCCCTAAACAGCTACGCTAACAATACAATTATGCAACAATGAGGTCTAACCCAGGAACACGCCAATGCAAGCATAACGTTAAATTTACCGTTTATTAAATTATAAAAGTACTAATCGAAGCGCAACAATTATAACTGCTCTATGTAATTATCATTGGCGTAATTAAATTATTTACCGCAAGTTATTTACATCCACACTTAGGGATATGAAAGTTTACTTCTGCATCTAAATTGTCCCTGACTATGGAGGATCTAATCAGAAAAAATGTTACCTTAACGTCTTTTTGTTTCAAGTGGCTACTTTCCTTTAAAGTTTGGTTCAAAAGGAGCGTTTTTAATTCGTCATTTTGTTCCGGATCGGCGTTACACAATGGATCGATGTCGCCCGCCTATTTTCCTTTGTCGTGCAAAACGCAAACCCGGTACTGAACGACGACCTTCTAACAATAGCCCATTTCAGTTGGGGGGAATTCCCAATCGTCAGCGACTTTTCAGCCTCCTAGATCACTCTAGGCGAAAGTAGCAAAATATATCGGTGACAGCGAATACTCCCGCCTGGGTTTCTAACGATCGGTTTGTGGTTGAAGGAGCGATTATTTCTAACCAAACGGCGGCCTAGTTTGTTCCTGCTTCGCGCATAGTCTAAGCACGATATTGGTTCTAAACTGGGAATTTTATCGCACTTGATAGCCCGGAAATGATTCTTCTATCCACGGATCCTATCGAAAAATCATATCCATAGTTGTTAATGGTAGTGGTTGTCGCGGATAACATGTTCCTGCTACAATATCTATGAGCTGCAACATAACTTTGGTATTTTAACTGCTTGAATAGTTCTTTTGAAATGTAATCAGAGTCTCTTATTGTTGGGAAGCTTGATTTGAACTTTGATTATTCAATTAAAATACGTTTTTATGTATATACTAGATGTCCGTTGATTCTCGACGGGGAGAATGTGAAAATGCATGAGCTCGGATTCAAGGATGGGATTAGTCGTCAGGGGAACCGGTTGTTTACAACTACAAAATATCACAAAATGTTCGACTATTTTATCAAAATTCTCATAATTTCGAATCGAAATACGATATTCTACGACCATGATGAGAATATGTAATCAATTGACCTTTTGGTGCTTCTCTCGATTTCGTACGACTATTCTTTATAATTTAATTTTGGAAATGGAATAACCCCTGCAATCGATAAAATCAGCTTTACATGCATTTCTTATCGAAACAGTTTTAAACGTCTGGAATCTAACCGGGTACAGTTGGGTGAATAAAAAATAGCCTAATTTCTAAATTGGGAAGACATTTATGAACCTCGAAAGTTTGAAAGTCGTTCGAGTTCTGGTTTTCGGGTTTTAGGCGGACAAACATACATACACACACGCACACTACTTTTTTATAATGTTTACTATCGGTGTCTCATTAATTAAATCAATAGAAAAGTCAAAATATATGATTGTTTAGAACGTGTTGGTTTTGTTGGGATTTCTATTATTATAACATTGTCGTTACTTCGGCTTAGTGATTTCTATTGTTAGGAAGCTTGCGTTGAACTTTCATTATTCAATTAGAACGGTTTTATGCATTCATTGTTGAGAATGTAATCGTGTCGTTGGTATTTTTATTGTTGCATCATTGTTGCTTGTCGTTTCTTCGTCTTTTGGATGGATTCTTGCGTGTAATGACTATTTCTTTACAAATGCGCATCTGATTACCTCCTGCTATGATGTCTTTATAACCAATGGAATGTAATCCTTTGAATGCACCTTTGCCTTATGGAATGTAACGTTGAGATACAAAGGTTTTACTACGTAACAATTCCACTAAAGTACCATGTTTCTGTATCCAACACAATGGAATGATTGTGTTTTTTTATTGCTACCGAATAAAATCGACGCGTTCGTGATCATCAGTTATTTATGTTCGCTCAAATTACTCTCTCGTCAATAAAATTACTGCTGCATGCATTATGCGTCCTTAATTACGACCGTAATTGATGGAGTCGTTTTCCGGGAAGATTGGAGGTAGTGGTTGTCAGCACGTGATTAATATAAATTGCGGATTGTTTGTTTCATTAGCGATGAATACATTAATTGATGAATCAGTATCATTACTGATTGAACTTTATAAATGTTAATTATTTTCACTGAAAAGTTTCCGTTGAAGGGTTCATTCTCTTGGTGCTTTCCTCTCCTGATGAATCGAACATTCTTTGTCATTTGCCATTTACCTCAGTCTTGTTTGTGACTGTATTATTAAGGAAGCTGCTGAGTAATAATTTTAAAAGTGCTTCGATAACTGAGGTCATTTCGGATCCCCCACCGGGAATCGAACCCGGAACCGCTTTCACGGAAGTCGAACGCGCCACCAACATGTCTATCCGTAGGCTCAAAGCTAGTGAGGTATGAGTGATTCCGAATATTGACTATCGTGTTAATAATTCCTCTTCGAATGTTGCGAAACGTTTTATTGACCGGGCCATTGTGATGCACTTCCGTAAACCAGTGATTCTGGCTCAGTGAGGAAAATAATGGGAAACTACCTCATTCCTCATTTTGCCCAGTACGTCTCACTCTCTCCAGGGTCTTTTTTGGCTGAATTAGGAGAGTTTGAGATTCAATCCAACAATTGAGACATCGCATGCAATTGTGTGCACACAATATTGTGTATTTTTTACAAAGTTAAACTTTCAAATCTAGAAGAATTTGCGACGATCGGAAAAGAAAATAGTTTGTTATTCTGATCTCCGTAAGTTTATCTCGGGACCCTCATCTTAATTGCAATCTGGCACCATCTGATCCTCCGCCATCTTGAATACGTAATTCTCATTTTTTTGGATCACTTAACCTACGATTTCGCATCGATCGAGCCGGCTCATTATGCCTTCGGAATTGATTTCAAATCAGGCAAAAACCCTTTTTCGAGTCACGCTGACTAGATCCTTGGTTCCCCCTCAAATTCCAGAGATTTGCTCTCCGGCGAGCGATTTTGTCTCCAGGTTACACGAATATGACTCCTTCAATTGTGCTTCGTTGTTTTTGTTTGCGTTGCTACGAGTTAATGCCGACACTCTGTAAGTGATCACGGCGGATTAAATAGACGAATGTAGACTATGTATATATCGCGTTATTGTAACAAAGACATTAAAAGATGTAAACGCTTTTACGGTAAAAATATCTGTTACAATGGTCTCCAGTGTGTGTGTTTTTATCTATTTGATGTCTGCAACCTAGTAAATATAATTACATACACCCGTCTTTATTGGGCTCATCTCTCATCGAGAGAGAGAACAATAGTAAGCTATAAAATATGTACATGCATAAATTTTTTTTTTGGATTAACGAGTAGAAATCCATGAAAACTTGTATAAATGTATCCGTTTTTCGTAAAATTATGCTTTTTTGAAAAATCGTCTCCATAGCAACCGATAGTTGAAGTAGGTATGACCGTTTTCTATAAGGGTTTGTCCTCTAAATTAGGACTTAATTATCACAATAAAACTAAATTAATTATAAATAAACCGTTAGGAGGTAAATAAATTTATGGTGATAATAAAATATCTTTATCTTCTTGTCTCTTCTTTTATCTAACCCGTTGTATATAGGGGGTAGTCCAGAATCGGTTTATTCAACGTTGCGCTACTGTATGACATATTTTATTATGTGTATAACTAACTAACATTATTTTACAATATCAATTTTGAATAATTATTAAGGTATGTACTACTTAGATGCATGGAAGAACAAGGACAATGTAAACAACGCGAATTTCTTCGCGGAATTTTTGCAATCAGTTTACACGATTGTGCAAACTGGTCGTTTTTACAATTTACATGAAATACTGTGATCGATTTACATTAATGAAAATGAAAATTAATAATGGCGACTTAAAGCTGTCGATTCACTTCTGTTGAAGTTTTTTATAACGTGGAGTTACATCTATAAGTCGATAATTTACCTGAATCGTCTCTAGTCTGGGGTTTCCTTTAGGAAATTGGAAGTTGTGACTAAGTAATGATTCTTTAAATGTAAAACCTTGAAAATTGAGCTTGTATAATGATTACAGAAAGAAGAACGGAATTTGCTTTCATTTACACGGCAACAATATCACGTACAACAATCCCAAATAAATTTTTATTATTTATCGTCTTATTGTGCATTGTTTTATTTATTGTTGGAATCGGTTATCGTTGTCTTGACATTCATCGTCGTTGTGTAGAATTTTATCCCTTGCGAAGTGCATGATGGGAAATTAATGAGTGAATTAATCACCTGTTGACAGAAAGGTTCCTCTGAAATATATTTTTAGCTCTCTTTGATGAGACTTGGATTCCATCGAACGCAGATGGATATATCAGAGGAGGTCGTTTCACCAAAGAGAAATAATTTCCGAAGCTCAAAAATAAAATGTTGAAATGTCCCAAAAGTAATTATTGAAAACAATATTGATAAGTTAATTACCTAAAGTTTATCGCCTAATGCATATGTTGGCGGTAAGTGGCAGATGGAACTCTCGTTCGGAGGCAAACGGAAAGTTCCGGATTACCGATTTCTAGGAATTACCCTATGCGCATTTCGGAAACAAAGTTTCCATTTTCAAGGGTTCCACAAAACAAAATGAGGAGAGGAGGATGTTTGGGCTTTTATCTTCCATGAAGGTGTGGATTGAATAAATGGGTGGGGTTTTAGCGTGTCACTGACTTAAAGACACCAGATCGGCTTTTTTCATTTTCAGATGATGATCAGCTGATTCCAAAACCTCCCCGTTATCTGTTTCCTAGTGATATAAGGTGTTGATTGTTATTTCAACAATTCAGATGCTCTCTGAAATGTGCATAGCGTGCATAATATTTAGCTTCAGCTGTAAACTCAAACTAGTAAAAGAGGGGGAAAACAGATTGTAGTGTACTTTAACGTTGTCAGCTGGTATTAACCACATCGAGAAATTCTTCCACCCGATAATATTCTGAGTTGGAAAGTTACCGCTTCGCATAATCTAATTCTGTTATTTAAAACATTTCTTATTAGAAAAACCTGACGCATACAATTACTCCCCTCTATTAACGAAAGCTAGTAAGAGAAGAACAAAGCAAGTTTTAAATGTTCGCGTATCGTTATTTATACCATTTGAAACTGGATTTTTTGTGTGATAAGTGTCGCNTCGCATAATCTAATTCTGTTATTTAAAGCATTTCCTATTAGAAAAAACCTGACGCATACAGTTACTCCCCTCTATTAACGAAAGCTAGTAAGAGAAGAACAAAGCAAGTTTTGAATGTTCGCGTATCGTTATTTATACCATTTGAAACTGGATTTTTTGTGTGATAAGTGTCGCTTATCCTCAATTTGTGCGTTGCAATGCAGAAATAAGAAATGTTTGTCATTTCCGTGTAATTGTATGGATTTTCAAAGCTTGATTCTGAATTGTGATACTTCCTCCTCGAAATTACTCAGGAAAACCGTACAGGATGTCTAATTTAATTCTTTTCCTTATGAACATCTTTCTCTGAAATATTTATGGGAAACGGAGTAGGAAATGTTAGCCAGTGTTAGTCACGTTTGCTGCTTTCCTGTCTCTCGACCGATTGGGAATTTTCTGGCAGCCCCATTTCAGTATGGGGGTAATTTCGATGAAAGTTTTTACGATAAAGGCGTCTAAAATGTACTGCCGACTCTAGCTAGGAAGTCTTCCGAAATGACGATTCTGAAGGAAGACTCCACTATGAGCGTAAAATATGAGCAATAGATGCGAGGAAAAGTCATTTCAGTGACTCATTCTTTACGTGAACGATACGCAACAACGGTACAGCTAAAGAGGTAACTCAAACGCTCGGTTTTTACACCCCTTGCCACACACCGAAAGACGGCTTGCAGATTATTTATGTAGATTTATTCTAGCAACCCAAGCTATTTAAGACGACCGTAATTACCCTTTGATTTATTTAATTGAGATTTTATTTTTGGAAAAGCCTGTTTATTTGTTTAAATGAACGCGACAATGAATTATTTATTAGAAACTGATCCTTTAATTCCTGTTGACGCAGCAGGAGACTTCCTTGTATCAATATCTCTCGAATAAAGATGGTGTTTATTTACTTATTTACATTTGGTTGCCAAGGGAATTATTTATGAGAATTGAAATCATGAAGAGCCTACTAGTAAAGCAGGTCTTCTTGGCTTCCTGTAGGAAACGTCTATTTAACTAGGATGATCAATTTCTTGTCTTAAAGATAAAAGGGTGGAACAAACTATTAGTACCTTCCTGCGGATGTAATAACCCTTATTACAGTGTTTCTCAACCGGTAGGACGCTCGAGTCTGTATGGTTGCTCTTTATTTTTCTAATTTCTAAACAAAATCTTGGCTTAATTGCAAACAAATCTTCCTATAGCTCCCTGACACTCGTCAACAAATAAAATATCCACGAAACATTTAATTGCATCAACCAGAGAAACGAATTCATTGCTTATTGGGGGAACTTGGTCGCCTTGACGAACCGGAAAGTGGGACTTGAGAATGGTTGGGAAACACTGCTCTATTTGGAGGAAAAACGTCCGTAAAAAAAGTTGTGAAAATCTGCGATGCATTGTGATTGCAGTGACTAACATAAGTACAAAAGTGAAGGAATATTTTCTGAAAGCTTACGGTACACCCTTGTGAAATTCTTCTTAAGAAGCTGATATTTTATAGACGTACGGAATCCGGTTACGACCGTTGCTGTTAACCGGTTCTCATTAACCGCTTCGTCGCCAAATTCTCGCTCGCGAGAAACCGGGTTGTCCGCTAATCGGTATCGTTTCATTCAACGATACGTCTTAAATGCCGTTTTTGTCGAAATTAACCATCAGTTGAAATTATCAATTTACAGAATCCACATTTATTTACTTCGGATTTAAGATGTTTTGAGTAAAGAATTGATGACAAAGATAACGCCGTCAGAGTTGCGCGTGCCAAAAATATTCCCTAGCGTGCCACCCTGGGCACGCATTCCATAGCTTCGCCACCTCCTGTTTTGAGTGCGATTTCAACATTTTTTCTGCTCCAAAGGGGATCTTTCCTCTTAAATCGCCTTTACCTTTCATTTTACACCTAATTTGTTATTTGCATGTTACATTCCTCGGCTGTTGCTCTCTCATCACGACATGCCTGTATGCAATCACTGCCTTAAGCAAATGAACGCCGGGGGTTAATATCTGTACTGAACCAAAAAAGCGTCCTGAGATGAGGAAAGATTTTCTCGTTTATTCGGTTAACCGGTTAATCAGCGCGAGTACAATCGGAAATCGGTTTTTGTGTACTTTCCGTGTATTGCTTTCTTATTACGAAATGCGCGTATGCAAACAGTATCTTGAGGAATGCATCCCGGCAGTTAATACATGCATTTAACAAAATGGCGTTCAGGGCTGAGAAAACATTTTTCTCTTTTTTGCCGGTTAACCGGTTACTTAGTTCAGGTGCAACCGGTAAACCGTTTTTTACGTTCGTACAGAGTATTTGATGCCCTAGAGTCAAGAGTAGTATCTATGTACACGAGTGAGTATAGATTTAATGTTTCCAAAGAGATTCGTGATGGAGAAAAATATCAGAAATTAAGGAGTGAGGTGGAGGAATGAGGAGGACAGAAATGCGATTGCAATATTATGCTAATAAAAGTTGTATCTTTCATTACGGGCGGCTGATGAAGGATGTGTTTGGTGGAAGATCAATCGGTGGGAATACATTTGAGTGGATGGATGTACTGAAGTGTAATGAAATGATTTGGAGGGAAGAAAAGAGAAGAGGGCAGAGGGAGAGCTTGGTATACCTGGTTGTCAAGGAGCCGGCGAAAGACGGAAGACTAATGACTGCGATATTAATAGAATTGGAAAGAAATATGATATTTATAGTCGGGATAAACATATCGACTCGATGATGAGTCCAACCTTTGTCTTAAATGAGGAAGGGAAATATATTCGGGTAATTACTTTGGTTCACTATGCATTTGAAAGAGAAACTTTATCATTAAAATAAAACTCGAAGAACGGTACGTAGTCAACTGGTGTGATATCTCGAGCGGGGGCTGATATTGAGGTCAGGGGGCGTGGACATGTGGTTATTTTCCTCGAAACGTGGTGTTTCTGTGACATTTAACCCCGTAAAATGGAAATAACGGTAACTTTTCCACGAAGATGTTCATTTGATGTTACCCGTACGCAGGAATATGCTTCGTTTTTATTTCTTGGATATTCTCAAAGATACCTATTAGGTCCTGCAGAAATTCTCCTTTAAATGCAAAAATCCCCAGAAAAGCTGAAAAAAAAGATTTTTAAATATGCATTTATTTTAAAAGTTTTTAATGTCGGTCTATTGGCAACTCCGAGGCAAAATTACTTCGCTGAATGATTTTGCATAACTGTCGACAATATTCGGGTTGATTCGAGTTTACAACAACAACTTTTGCAACAATCGTTTCGTTCGTCGAATAATCGTTCCTTGTTCACTAAATGTTAATAAGGCTCGCACGTTTTGGAGGTGTTGAGCATAGAATGAGAGAAATAGATGCGAGGATAAGTCGTGTTAGGGACTCGTTCTTTCCGGGAACAATACGCGTCAACAATAATCTGAAGAGGTAGCTCGAACGCTTTGTTTTTACACCCCCAGCCACTCGCCAATAGGTAGCTTGCAGGGCTTTTATGAAGATGTAGCTGAAGATATACTGTACCTGTAGATGTAATATATCATACTTTACAGATTCAGCATTTTCTCACCGTCGAGTATGATAAATAGTGTTAAGATTTCAAGTTTTCATTGTTGTAGCTCATAACTTCGATTTTCAATAATGGGCCTCATTGTTAGTTACGCTCTGAGGCGGTTACACCGTTTCTTTACTGATAACAGCTTGCCATTAGTATTTACGTAATTGATCAATCTAGGTACAGTACATACTGACAGTAAATTTTGTCTTACTGTAATAATAAGAGGAATAATATTAATGACAATAATAATAGTAATAATAATCAATTTATCCATCCAACGGCATACAGAAGTACGTATAGGACAAGCCATTTTCATTAATTACATTACAGTTAATCGACACGGTAATGAATTACTAATTACATTACAAATTGCAAATCTACATTACATTTGTAATTACATCGTAGCATTAGTACATTGATAATTGTAAGCGCACCAATGTAAAAGTTCAAGAAATTAAGAAACGAAAACCAGTTTTTCTAGTCAGCTGTGGGAGAATAGCTTTTAGTGCCGTAGCTTTTCCACGTACGTTTTGATGATACGGAAAATAAATTATACTTATTCCAATCCTCTTCGATGACAGCTGTCATTGCGCTTTTCGATAAAAATGGTTTGGTTCAAACTTATATCTCGCCATTTCTCAGCCTTCTGAATTCCGTCCGTTTCTTAGCGATCCAGCTCACTTTCGGATCCATCGAAAGCCGTTTGACCTTCGTCGGAAGATTTCATAATCCACCCTGCTCGAACCCAACGCTTAAATTATCGCATTAGCATAAGTGAAAAATTCTCCGTAACCTATTCCCGATGAAACATAAAGGAGGTCAAGAACTAATGACATAAAATACCATCGATGTAAAGCTTATTTTATCGATTTTATTAATTTGTGTCCAATTATTAAAATATTTTGGTCATTATATATTTATTAGGTCGGAGGTACTTAATCTTCCTTCACACCTTTTCATTAATCGAAGGTGAGACCTTCAGTAATGCATTTTTGTCTGTAATATCTCAAATATTTCACCTCCATAGTCTTCGTTCCCGAAGGCCGGTATGGACATCAAAGCCTCCACCACTAAATACCATAAGCCCTGATGAGGGAACGAGGCTTTTTTTGAAAGATGAGGAGTGAGGCTTATTTGCAAGACGAGGAGTGAGGTAGTTAGCCATTGCTATCATCACATGGTCAGAATTCCACGAGGGGAAGAGCCCTCGTGGGTAAGACACTGACCCGATGAATAAAACTATTCATAGCGCTCGAAACAACAGTTTATCATTGTAGGTGAGGTTAAACTGTTTTGTAAAATTACGTAAATAATGTTGTAATGTAAAATTATAATAATTTAATGAGCAAACATGCCGATTTAATGAAGATTTTACAATTATAAAGTCTCTATAAAAACGTGTTTAATTACCATGTGGCGGAAAATCAAGAAGAAGAATAACTGTTATTATTACTTTGTTTTTTCGTTCTCGCGCAAAGTGACGGCGTTATGGGAACGCACTGATGTCAAGTTCCATGCAATTTTAATNATTGTTCCTTTATCTCTGCTGATAACTCTGTTGATTAACATTTTATCAATGAAGATTATGTCCGGTGTATCGGCTTTAATGATGTTGTCTGTCATTGTTATTATTCTGTCAGCGTAACAAGATGAGGAGTGAGGTAGTTTGCCATGGTTTACTAATCGACCAAGAATGACTTGAAATGTCCACGTAAATACACCGCGATGAACTTATGAATAATTCATAGCATTCAACATATAGTGACCAAAATGAACTTCTTTAACCAACAACATTTCTTTCTTAAGTTTCCCGCCAGAATTTGCATGACTATATTCCCGACTACCTGAAGAGCCCGTTGATTCTCAAGGGGGAAAATAGAGATAGGATTTAATAAGTAGTCGTATTTGTAAAAAAAAACAGAGAAACTAACATCTCTCATCTTCACTCAGCTCGATGTGGCAGAATATCAAAACCGAAAATTTTAAAATCAAAGTTCTCTTTATCTTGAGCCGGAATTCTTAATCGACGATAAAAATTTGATTGTATAAAATTTCTTTCTTATGGAAATTATCTCCAGTACGTGCGATGGTTCTCTTTTCATTTCGCAATAGAAATACAGCCTGCAAAAGACTAATATTAACTTAACATGAATATCTTGTGGGAACTCATTGATTCGCATTGCATCGAACCTCAGACCAATAAATACACGAAAAGGAATCTGTATGTCGTCCGTTTTTTTTTAAATGTGCAAGTTTGGATGCTTTTTAACAACTGGTTCTCTAGTTTAGGCGAGCATTCACTCTCACACACCCACTCGGAATAGCTCAACTGCCCATTAAGAAACAGTGGGAAGTAAAAATTGATAACTACGTACTAATAGCGACTCACTCGAATCTCAGGAAATAAAATAGACAGCCAATGCAGCAAATGAAACGTGAAATTTCGTTATTATTAACTCTACATTTTTCTATGAATATCACAATGATCGAAGCATAGTCTCAAGCACTCCCTGTCATCAGCCGAAAGGCGGCTTGCAGTGGTAGATGTAGATTTACTCAACGAAAAGAATATGTAGATGTTTCATCATTCTGAAATGCCGTTGAAAAAAATGAGCCGAATAATTAAACTCTCCTAAATGGTCGTATGTGGGACCCTTTAGATTCGTCAATGCAAACCATTCGGCACTAAAAATCTCATAAAAGAACTCATGTCTTCCTCTTCACATACCTGAAGTCTATCATTTATACTTAACGTGCATTTTGTATAGACCTCTTTTAACAATGTATTCTTGTAAGAAAATGCATATAAGTTCGGATTCAACAATGGAATTAGTCGTCGGGGGGACGACTTCCGTTTACAGCCTCAAAATTTTATAACAGTTTCGTTTATTTAATCAAATTTCTCGCAATTTTGAACAGAAAACAATATTCGACGGCCAAAATAAGAATCTTCATTCAATTTCCCTTCTCTTATTTTGCAAAAGAAACAAACCCTGAAAGCGATAAAAGTGAACTAAAATGCTTGAGCTCGGATTCAACAATGAAATTCGTCGTCATGGGGACCGGTTGTTTACAACCACAATATATCGCAAAATATTCGTCTATTTTATCAATGTTCTCGTAATTTCGAATCGAAATCAATGTTCTACGGCGAAAATAAGAATATGTATTCAATTTGCCTTCTTTAGGTGCTTTTCTCGATCTTGTACGGCTATTCTTTCTGATTTAATTTTCCTAAAGAAATGAAGCCTGCAGGCGGTAAAAGTGAAATTTACATGTATTTCTCATGGGAAACATTTTCCTCTTCTAGGATCGAACCGGGGACTAAAAAGCACATAAAAAGTCGCCTATAATCGGTGCGGGGAAGAGATGTGATAATGTGCCGGTCTTAAAAGTTGGAAAATGTTTAGTTGTAGTGTTTTAGGGGAAAATAAAGTTTCCCCACCCCTCTCTTTCACCTCCGCCTATGACGTTATTAGAAGCATAATGCCATTTACCCAGCGAAAGATGCAATATATCGGGATAAAAAGTAGCCTATGTGTCAATTCAGAAGATATATTATCACCCTGTCAAATTTCATCAAAATCGGTTGGATAGGTTTTGCCTGTTGCGATAACAGACAGGCAGACATTATTTTTTAAAATAGGTGTTTTGCACTCAGTATCACTTCTAATCGCCATATCAACCACTTTTTTGAATTTTCTTTTAATGTACAGAGACGACTCTTTTACAGATTTGTTATAAGTATAGATATAATTTATTTTAATTTAAATTTTACTGCAGAAAAAAGGATTGCACATGAAACGAAAAATTGTCTTCACGTGTATTTTACAAGCTATTAACATCAAATAAATGGTATATAGATACATAAAGACATGCATGATGTGATACATTTCTTTCATTAACCCTACATCCACTTTCATCGAATACCTGATGAAAATGGCCAAAGAACGAAGGTGAGCTTAAATCCACTCGAGTGACAAAAAACGACACAGGAAGCGAAAGCAGTGAGAAAGAAACGGTTCACATCAACTCGGACATTAAGAATACGAGCTAAAAGCACGCGATGGTTAATAGGAACTGAAAAAAACTGCTTTTACTGGGTTTCGTCATTCCCCTAGGGAACTACTTAAAGATTCGGATCACGTAAGCAATTGTGCCTTTGAAGTGGTTGTTTAACCACTTATCGAAGAATTAAGTATATGGTCACGTAGTAACAATGTGGAGGAATGCAATTACTACGATTTAGCCAATAATTAAAGAATAAATCACGTAGTTTTATTGTAAGAATGAAAAAGGTTACAATACCCAATTAAATAACAATATTTTATAATAACTAATCAACATTCAAATCCATTAATGAAGGAACTTATTTAATAATTAAACAACGATTTAGTCAATAGTTAAAAAAGATAATTACATAGTATTATGGTAATAATAAGAAGAAGTTACCTTACTTAATTAAATAACAATATTTTATAATAACTAATCAACATTCAAATCCATTAATGAAGGAACTTGTGTGATAATAATAAAAAGGCCTTTATTTGATATTGACGTTAAAAAGACTCCTTCCATGTAACGCATGGGTTATATGGGACTTATGGGATCGCTTGCGTAGGAGTAGTATTGTTAAAAGTGCTTCGACAGCTAATGTCATTTTGCGCATGAGCCCCCACCGGGAATCGAACCCGGGACCGCTTTCACCAAAGTCGAACGCGTTGCCCACTTGGCTATCTGGGAGCACCGCTTGCGTATGACTTTTTATCAAAATGTAGCCTACAAGATGACTAAAAGAAAGATGATCTCTCTGGAAGCTGTAAAGTCTTCCTAAGAAAGCAGTAGGTAGATGTGGAAATTGTGTTATTTATTCATAATTCCGATAGAAGATCGTCATTTTGTGTTGTTAACATTTTTGAAGTTTATTTGTTGTATACTTGCCATACCCATGTCTCTCAGTACAGTCATCATCCCGGAAATAGGATGAATACGGGACCCAATCACAATAAGCTGTAAAAAGCTTTTGAGGAGGATAATCGGTGTACTAGTTCACATGAGGATTGAGGCAGTTTTCTCTAGCTTTCCTGACTCAGTGCGAATGTTATTGCCAGAATGTCCTCGTGAAAGCTGCCCGTGAATATCCATTTTCAGAGCATTGTTCCATTCCAATTCCAACGCATCATCGTACTTAAATAGCTTTTATTATCAAGACAGCCATGAATTATACTGAGGCAGAATAAAGGGAAAAATATATTTTATGTCCTGTACCAAAACATAGGTTGAGAATATACCATTCATCGAGTTGTGCTAGTAGGACTGGACTATCTTGCAAATATCTTGAAAAACTTTGTCTTATTACACATGAAATTACTTAAAACGGTTGCAATCCCAGTGGCAACTGAACAATAACGACAAGAATACTTCGTCCCGATAGGAGATAATAGTCATCCATACCTTATTTGAATAATGAAAATATCCCGGTGGGGGGACCACATGCGAAATGACCTCAGTCGTCGAAGCATTTTTAACAGTACTACTACTCTTCTACGATTAACGAATATCCTATGCAATCTTCGTAACAATACAAGGAACACAGACGCCTTTATTCTATTCATTTACTTTCTTCGATGATAGTTTAATTTCCTAATTTTACTCTGCTAATCAATCAGTTTTGCGTGTTTATGCATAGACGTAATTTGCTTAATATTTTTCGATGCTGATTTTGATCATTCACTTGTTAATGTATTTCCAGTTAACAATTTAACTTCATGATAAAAGTCGGAGTGGTTAGCGTCCTATCTCTCCGACCCCAACCTCCCGGGATCGAATCCCGGATAGTCTGATTTTCCTGTTAGGGAATGGCTATTTGTGTATAATTATGATTATCAAAATGGATGTAATCTTCCTGTTTTCATCAAGGAAATTATTATTGTTATTATATTATTTCGTTCTCGTCACAAATTGGCGGCGTTATGGGAACGGACTGATGTCAACTTCCATACAATTTTAATGATTATATATCTTCATTTAAAAAGAATTGAATTAAACAGCAGGTATCCAGAATCACAGACTCTTGGATTATACATATGTTAACTCCTATGTTTATTATTTCCAACTACCCCTGTTATGGATATTACTATGGGAACGATGCTGACATTCTTTAACTTCCATTGTTTATTTATGTCTGTTGCTAACTCTGTGTACTTTGCCATTATTATTCCAAAATACACTACTTCGGCCTCGACTTTGTGGTAGCTATTCATGATGAAAAGAATAAGACAACACTTATACTCGTTACCACAGGTCGTTTTATTAAATACCCTGTGGTAACGAGTATAAGTGTTATCTTATTCTTTTCGCCATCATTATTATTTTTATTGTCCTGTCATCGGAGTTTCCGCTGATATAATTTCACCTGTTCAGATAGATAGAATAGACTAGGCTTTGTCGAAATGAGGAGGGAATTCACCCTGACCCATGCCATTCTTGAATTTTCCGTGTAATTGAGAAACTTACGCACAGTGTGACAAGTTTTCAGTAGGACTGCTATCGTTATTATAATTTTTATAATCAGTCACAGTCCTGGAAACATTCACCTATCCCGGGTGTGCTTCATTTAAGTGATTAGGCTCAAACTACTTTACTTTTTTCGTTAAGTTCATCGCCGTATGTTATTATTGTTTTTATTTTAAGCCATAGGCATACTAAGGTATTTTCTAACTTTGTTTCATGTACTTGACAGAACAGGTTTTTGTAATTATGTTACAGTTTCTAGCGGTAAATAATTTTCAGAAGATTATCTATAATGATTTTATCTAACAATTTATTTGCACAAATTAGCAAGTTGTTTGTTCTATCATTTATTCTCTTCGTAGCCTCCTCCTCTACTTCCCGGAGCGTCTTTGACCACCATGCTCCTGGTATTTTTGCCATCGAGCCGAATTTTCACTTTCGCACGAATGCGACTGACACTTCCGGGGTCGCTATGGCAACAGTGAGCGAAGTTTTGGGACTGCTTTCCCGGGAGTAAATAGAATCGGGGAGGGGGAGTCGAGCGACGAGAAGGGGTGAATGGGGCAAGGAAAAGAGGGGACAAGGAGGAAGCACATTCTGCCAATGGAAAACTGCGATTTTTAAACTGTTCCTCGAATATTGCGCCTGACAGTGGCATTGCGTATTGCCTCTTGAGGAAAAGGTTTGAATACTTTCAGCTATGCTCACCAACCAATTTAGATACCAGCTACGGTAACAGCTTTATTTTCTTAACCACTAGTTGGAGGAAAAGAAGGGCAACCCGAGTGGAAACAAAAGAAAAGCCTGCAAAAACAACTCCGAAATAGAAAGCTAGGCAAGAAATATATGGAATAGTTCATTGTGTAATTCCTTAGAAAGTAAGAGTAGAAACGGTAAATCACTTTCGGAATTGTTTGACAATAACGTAGTCTACAAAAAGAAATGCGACTGCAAGGATTTGTCTTCGGATGTGTTTCATGCACACGAGAATAGTGAAACCGTTCTTTTGCGTGTGTTTTCAACAACTCCTGAATATTGATTTAACAAAAACATTATATTCGGTGGAAATTTAGAAAGAGTCAACCGTAACAATGAATCAAGAATGAGATCGTCAAACCCCAACAATCAGGGAACTTTGTTATTATTATTATTATACACTGAAAGTGTCGATAATAATGATATATGTATGTATGAAATTAGAGAAAGCTATGAATCAAGAATGGAATCGTTAACACCTGACAATCAAGGAACTTTTATTATTATTCATTGTAATTGTCGCCAGTAATGATATACTTATGTACGAATTAAAATATTACAATTTCTCGAATGTACAGTACATTTCACGGTATTTCTGCATTCCTAATTACAGTTCACATAACCTCCCCAACTATAAAATTATTACATACCAAATAAATCATCCCATCACTGAATGACCTAGTCGTTTGTTTTTTTTTATCTTCTCTATTGGTACTTCATATAGGCACCTCTATCGTATATTTTCTAATTAGTATGAAAATAGGAAATTCTCTGCACCTCTATTGTAATTTAAAATTCCTGTGTAATTTAACCGAAAAGCAGAAGACTCTGTTGAGCGAATATGAGACTGTTCAAGGCATAAAGAAGACGTAAAAAATTGACATTGAGAAGTAAAAATTAACCTGTAGGAAGAAAAAGTAAGAAAAGAAAACATCGGGTTTTGAGGGGAAAAATTATGAAATACTGGTTTGAAAAAGAGAATTTCTGTTTAATAGTTCCTTTCAATGAATAATCAATGGAAAGGTGAGTTGCAACCTATGGGGGTGTATAAGAGAGGAACAAATCTAGACAGAAGACTATGGAAATCACAAGGGTTGTGTACGATTTACTAAAATATCACAATATAAGTACAAGGGGTGATCAGTTTACAAAGGGTTCGGACAAATAGCATCCTTGCTATAAAAGCTAGGATTTTTATCTTCCAAATTACCTATACGTAATATACAGCTGTCGCACTGGAAATTAGCTATTCATAGGAAATAATACAAGTCTTATGTTTGTCAAGAAAGAATTAATCCAATCTCCGTAACAATCAGCGAAGAATCAGATATTGATTATAAAATGTAACCAAAGTCATCTTTTAACAGATTAAGTTCGACAGCCTATAGCCTCTGTAATTCTTCATCAGGGCAGTGGAAAACATTTTTTGGAACCCGTACGATGTAAATAATTTCTTTCACT
>KZ309104.1:128346-211644 GCA_000376725.2 Ladona fulva | reverse complement strand
TTACGAATTTTTCGTCTATTTTATCAAAGCTCTCGCAATTTTGAATGTATATGAATGTTTCACGACTAAACTAAGATTTTATAATAATTTTCCTTTCTTTTTGCACTTGTCTCAATTTCGTAGAACTATTATTTCTAATTTAATGTTCTTTATTACATTCTTGGGCGTCGTTTTTTCTTTCGTATCGGGGTTAGTATTGTTTTTAATAGTTCTTGAGGCCAAGTACCTGTTTCATATATGTTGTTTATTAAGTTGGTAATTCTGTCAATTATCAAATTGACAGAATCATAAACAATCCAATTCATCAAATGTCTTCCAAAATTTTTCAATGCTACCGATGGAATCTTATCATAGCCAAGAATTTATCGTTTATATCATACTTTACTGGTATGATATAAACAATAAATACAGTTAATTATTGCTGGCAAACTGTTTTTAATACTAAGCCATTCATCGATGGCTTTCCTGTTATAATTTTGTTTACCCAATCTCTAGCCTTTTTGTTTTGATTTTAATTCCCAACACAGAACTTTGATCATTGCAAAAACTCCGTCTTCCCTTATTGGCCCAAAACGAAGCTTACCGCTTCCGTGCGATCATTTTCTACTTAGTTCTTTAGCCGTTTTAGGTACAGATCTAGCGTAGGCCTAGCAAGAGTTAAGGTTGACTTTTCTTTAACTTTCCTACTGCAGTTTTTAAGGTTTCGATTACAATGTCAAAGGTTCTGTTTGCTCTATAAGTTACGTCCTCCATATGACCTTCCGATTTCAAATTATTTTTGAGGGTGATTCCTAGTTATGGAATGTTCTTACTGTTTTTTCATTTTTAATATTTTAGGTGCGAGGGCCGTTCAATAAATACCTAGAAAAAGAGAGAAAAACATGTTATTTTGTGAAGTTTAAAAAAATTTTTTTAAATAATAATTTCCTTTCACTGTATACACTTTTCCAAGTGTTTCTCCAACCCCAAGGAAGAATGGACTTGAAAAAAGTCTGACGGGACCGGGAAGACTTTTCCATTCTTCCTTGATATTTTTCCTGGGTGCGCACCATCTTGCGCAAAGTCACCTTTACCCGTTTTCCTGCGTTTCTCCAACTTTTTTAAGCCGTCCAAAAAGTAGGATTTCGGAATGCCTCCAAATCGGATTCGGATTCCTCAAAATAGGCATCTGTTTGGGCGATGACCTCCTCGTTCGACGTGAACCGTTGTCCGCCGTTTTTTCAAGTTTGGAAATAAAAAGAAGTCACTGGGGGCCAAATCCGGTGAATACGGTAGATGTTGTAATAATTCGAATTTAATTCCATTATTTTGACCATCGAAACCGCAGGTGTGCACCCGTGCGTTTTCTTGATGGAAGAGAATCTTTTTCTATTTCAATGAGGACGTTTATCTTGGTATCTTCGCTCAACCGATGCAACAACGCATAATACTCTCCAGTTATCGTTTGACCTTTTCCCATGTAATCGGTGTAGATAACTCCGCGTGCATCCCAAAAAACGGTGGCCATTAAATTGCCGGCCGATTTTACCTTCTTCGCATTCAAAAAACCCGTTGTTTTGACCGTTCCTTTGTCTCTTTGACTGTAGTAGTGTATCCATGTTCCGTCCATAGTAATGTATCGACGCAGAAACTAATCAGGATTGCGGATTGACGGAAAAGCGACAAAATAGCCTCAGAGTCGACCACACGATTGCATTTATTCTCCTCTGAGAGCAAACGCGGTACCCATCTTTCCGAGATTTTTTCACACTCAATTTTTCGTGCAAAATTGAAAACGAAACGAAAAAGGAAAAAACCTTGCGATATGCCCGTGGCCTCAACTATTTCGCGCACTTTGATTCGTCGATCATTCGAAGCCATATTTTGGATTTTGTCAATCATTTCGGGGGTAGTCACTTGCACAGGATATTCCGAACGATGTTCATCTTTTGTGGATGTACGGTCACGTTCAAACTCATTTACACAATTGTAAACAGTTGCAAACACAAGAGATGATGTGCCATGAACTTCATCAAACTCAGATTTGATCTCTTACAGTGTTATGACTTTTAAATACAATAAATGATATAAATAAACAAAAGTATTTGCTTCAATCGATAATCAAAAAGAAATCATGAGATGGATTTAACTGAGACTTTAACAGCTATCTAGAGAGTAATGATGCTTTCTAAAAACAAACCATTTTTGATACTACGAGCGAGCGAGAATCTCTTGGATTTTATATGTACTTATTGAACGACCCTCGTATCTAATTCTCAATTATTTTGGTGATTTTTATTAATTTTGGTATATAATTGCCAAAAAGAATTGAAAAGTTTATATTAAAAAATTTTTGTGTTCTTCTTTGTATCAAAATGACAAATTTACGTTTACGAAAGCATGGATTTCTAAAATTTAACAGAGATTACTGAACAATAACGCTAATTGTAATTAATGTTGAATCAGCACATCGGAATGAGTTAGAATAAGCAATTCTCCTTTCATTTGTATCTTGACGCCAATATACGTTTCCTTGTACTCTGTACACCTATTTCTTTATTGAAGTTCGTGGTATTATTGTTTCGTTCGGTTATTAGAAAAGCCTTTCCCACGGCGCCACATCTTTTGTGTTTCATTCATCAAGTTTTCTCTCAAATTCGAATCAAAGCGCCGTTTTGTCTTCACCTTTTTCGATCAGTATAATGTCCGATGAAATTTGAGGAATCGTCTCTATTTTGCATTGTTTTCGCGAGTGTATCCGCTGTAACTGAGTCGGGCTTCGTTTAATCTTCCTTCATGGACTCTTCAAAGTATTCTGCAGATGAGATCCAAAAGACCTTTGAACTCCGTATTAATCTCGCAGCCGTCACCAGGCACTTTTCCCCTTTTCTTGAATGCGAACTTTACCGATCAACCCCACGCAAGGAGGATAGTTCCCCTGAAAACTCATTTCCACGTATAAATACATAAATGGAACTCATTAACATCGGCTTTCCATCGCTTGGCCTTGAACTGGTCGCCGAACCGCGCAATTCCTTCCTCACGTTCCTCTAACGACGTTCGCTTTTCTTTCCACAAATCCTCTTCATTCAAATCCATAAATATTTAGTGCTTTCGTTTTCTCGCTTATTGGTATCAATTTTTAAATCTTTTTTCTCAAATTGCGCCCCATTTCCTTTCCTCACTTATGGTACGTTTCATTTCATGCTCTGTTAATGTTGCACAATTGTTTACAGATATTTTTGACTTTGCATCATTTCGTAAACAGTGCAACGGTTACATTTCATTATCATCGTCTTCCTTTCCAGTTTTAAGCATTTAGCCTGTTCCTGCATCGTACTCTAAATCGCGGCCGACCTATACTTCTTTTCCCTTCTCTTCCAACACCTTTTTGGGAACCCTTTTAGAGGCATGCGCTCGACACGCTCTTTCCATCATTTTATAGTTATCTGCTATGACCGTCACTTGTCTAACTCCAACCTTATATCCTCATTTCTTATATGGTACCGACACGCGCAGCCCTTACCAGATCTAAGGAATGGTTCAGGGGCAGTTCGTCGAAGGACAACCGGTCGATGGGACAACCCGTCGCTAGACTTTTCGTCGCTGAGACATTTGGTCGAAATACAATTCATCGCTGAGACAACTCGTCGCGAGACTACTCGTCGCTGAGACAACTCGTCGAAGGACTATTCGTCGCTGAGACGACTAGTCGAAGGACAGCTTGTCGAAGAGAGTATTCGTCGAAAGACAATTCGTTACCGAGTTAACTCGTCGACGGAAGGGAATGTTGTTATTTATGATAAAGTTATCGGTGTGTTAGTATCGTTATGGTGTAATATTCATTGTGATAACTCGGATTATTCGTACGTGCCGTTTTTGCGACTATCGTAATTATTATTGTATCGTAATTAATATCGTATTACCTGCAGATTTTAAGGAAATCGATTAGTTACTAAATATAATGATGTAATAAATTATATTTGTTGATTACCACCAATACTTTTAGTTGTTGTATTTAACGTTACTATGGACGAAGGCGTTATTTTGTTTTCGCTATATAATAACTAAATAATATCGTAACTAGTGGTTCATTATGAAAATGGTTGGTACAACTCTGCACATTTATAGAAGCCTGGTTTCTTTTCATGTGCAATGTTGGTTATAACTGTATGGTTAAACATTTAAGCAGTGTTGTTGAGCAATGTTGGTTAAATCTGTATGGTTAAACATTTAACTTTTAAACAAAATTTTTTTAAAGATAATCAAGTTTTAATACATCATCTTGTGTCATAAAACTTTCATGTAATTATACTTATATACATTCTCAAACCTCAAATACAGTTGAGGAATGGAGAGAAAAGGATAAACCTTTAACATTTCTGCCTATTGTTACTGCTTTTGGAAGGCGCTTGCAATTGGAAAGTGCTGACAAAGATGGAATACAGTTGGTGAAATGCATTCCCCAGTCCCAAAGTTTCTTAGAATCTTTCATTATTTAAGAATCAACCATTCTTGCAGGGTTGTTTGGAAAGAAAAACGGGTTACTGCATTGTTCCTAGGAGCACCTGCAGAGAGGATGGTCCAAGATTCCGGAAGGTGATATTTTAGTGATGAAATGTTTCCAAAGTTTCAGCAAGGGAAAGGTTAACACAATGTATTAACAACTGATAAGTTTCCTATAACTCACATATCGTATAAATAATTTATGTATTAATAGGAGAATCAATCAATCCATATCAAAATCGTTGATAGGACGGGGAAATTTAATGGTTTGATAAAATATATCAGTTCGGATGTTTCCCCATACTAGAAACATCAGCTATTGATTAATCGAGAAAATGCAAATAATTCATGCGTAAGACGAAGAATTAGAACTCACAGCATAGAATTATGGATGTTATTAGTTCGATTTTCTTCAAATTTCGTTAACTATATTGAACTAGACAAGTAAAAACATTAAACCCCTCCTAGTAAAGCCTAATGTTATAAAGAAACAACAGAAACTTTCAGATATACAAAGCACCCAGAAAATACTTGATCGAGTACAAAGGGTCATAGCTTGTACGTAATCTCCTTTCTCGAAAACAATTGCAGTAAAATATCCGAAGACGGTTACATTTAAAGATTCAAATTTCTTTAAAAATGTATTCGCAGTATTTGCCCATCAAAAACATTTTCTAAAATGTTTGCTATGGATTTATTCAAAATAGATAAGCGGCAAAATAGATAAGAATGCTGTGCAAAGTTCCTATCATCGGTATAAATAATGAAAGCTCTGGGGCGAAAAATATAACAGAAATCTGTACCATAGAAACCAAAATATGATGTGATAAAACCTTTGCACAAATTTCTCGTTACTAACTACAGAAAGGTGTCTTAACTATACTACGTTCACTCTAATGACATGAAAGCTTTGCTTATGGAAATTTCGTGCTCATTGTTACAATTCATGGCAAAATGAAAGTTGCCCAAACTATTTTTAAAAACATTCCCTGTAAAGTTACAGTAATTTTCTATAGTACAGTGAAATTTAATTTGTGTTACTAGCCATCATAGACAGAAATAATGAAAATGCCACATTTTAACGAAAATTGGGGATTTTTTACGGTATCCTTTGAACCGTTGTTTTAGCTTCTTTAAACTAAGATACAGGATAGTTTTTACGCTAAAATTTGCTTCGTTTCACACACTTTCTATTAATGCATTACAAATTACCAAGAACAAAATTGCTCACAAATATTTGAGAAAAATTAATGCGTATGTCATCAGTTTTTGAGAAAATGCATCAAGAAATATAGTCGCCTACCAGTTTTCGTTCTATTCGCGTAGAGAAAAAATTCAAGCGAGAAAGTTTCTAAGAAAACATCGAATTTATTTTCTATGAATGTTTAAATCCATCAAAGTTATTATTAACACCAAAAAATGAGTATACATTACAGAGTTGGCGCTGAATGCCGGGCACACTGTTACAATTCCAGTGACATAAACGCAAAAGCGCTGTCAATCCATCTATTATTCTGATGGTATGTACATACATACACAGAAAGTATGAATAGAAAAAGTGTAATTCACTTGTTTGAAAGTCTATGATAAAGTCTATAATATTTGATAGAAACAGACCACCGAAGTAGAAATAGTTTAGGATGCGAGAATTTCTTATGAAACTATTGCTGAGAAAATGGAAATACTGAAACTGAAGCTCTTTCATTGAAATATATGTCATAACCTAAATTAACGGATAAAAATAACGGATAATATAAGTCTAACTGGATATATGGAAGCGAGTTAGTGAGTGAAGATAGTCCAATAGTATGAGAATGAGATAAATAATGCATGCTGAGCTTACGACAGATCATAAGAAAAACAACATAGTTTAAATCTGCCTTCACAGAAATCAATAGAATTAGANAATGCATTCCCCAGTCCCAAAGTTTCTTAGAATCTTTCATTATTTAAGAATCAACCATTCTTGCAGGGTTGTTTGGAAAGAAAAACGGGTTACTGCATTGTTCCTAGGAGCACCTGCAGAGAGGATGGTCCAAGATTCCGGAAGGTGATATTTTAGTGATGAAATGTTTCCAAAGTTTCAGCAAGGGAAAGGTTAACACAATGTATTAACAACTGATAAGTTTCCTATAACTCACATATCGTATAAATAATTTATGTATTAATAGGAGAATCAATCAATCCATATCAAAATCGTTGATAGGACGGGGAAATTTAATGGTTTGATAAAATATATCAGTTCGGATGTTTCCCCATACTAGAAACATCAGCTATTGATTAATCGAGAAAATGCAAATAATTCATGCGTAAGACGAAGAATTAGAACTCACAGCATAGAATTATGGATGTTATTAGTTCGATTTTCTTCAAATTTCGTTAACTATATTGAACTAGACAAGTAAAAACATTAAACCCCTCCTAGTAAAGCCTAATGTTATAAAGAAACAACAGAAACTTTCAGATATACAAAGCACCCAGAAAATACTTGATCGAGTACAAAGGGTCATAGCTTGTACGTAATCTCCTTTCTCGAAAACAATTGCAGTAAAATATCCGAAGACGGTTACATTTAAAGATTCAAATTTCTTTAAAAATGTATTCGCAGTATTTGCCCATCAAAAACATTTTCTAACATGTTTGCTATGGATTTATTCAAAATAGATAAGAGGCAAAATAGATAAGAATGCTGTGCAAAGTTCCTATCATCGGTATAAATAATGAAAGATCTGGGGCGAAAAATATAACTGAAATCTGTACCATAGAAACCAAAATATGATGTGATAAAACCTTTGCACAAATTTCTCGTCACTAACTACAGAAAGGTGTCTTAACTATACTACGTTCACTCTAATGACATGAAAGCTTTGCTTAAGGAAATTCCGCGCTCATTGTTACAATTCATGGCAAAATGAAAGTTGCCAAAACTATTTTAAAAAACATTCCCTGTAAAGTTACAGTAATTTTCTATAGTACAGTGAAATTTAATTTTTGTTACTAGCCATCATAGACAGAAATAATGAAAATGCCTCATTTTAAAGAAAATTGGGGATTTTTTACGGTATCCCTTGAACCGTTGTTTTAGCTTCTTTAAACTAAGATACAGGATAGTTTTTACGCTAAAATTTGCTTCATTTCATACACTTTCTATTAATGCATTACAAATTACCAAAAACAAAATTGGTCACAAATATTTGAGAAAAATTAATGCGTATGTCATCAGTTTTTGAGAAAATGCATCAAGAAATATAGTCGCCTACCAGTTTTCGTTCTATTCGCGTAGAGAAAAAATTCAAGCGAGAAAGTTTCTAAGGAAACATCGAATTTATTTTCTATGAATGTTTGAATCCATCAAAGTTATTATTAACACCAAAAAAACGAGTAGACATTACGGAGTCGGCGCTGAACGCCGGGCACACTGCTACGATTCCAGTGACCTAAACGCAACAGCGCCGTTAATCCATCTATTATTCTGATGGTATGTACATGCATACACAGAAAGTATGAATAGAAAAAGTGTAATTCGCTTGTTTGAAAGTCTATGATTTATATTTGATAGAAACAGACCACCGAAGTGAAAATAGTTTAGGATGCGAGAATTTCTTATGGAACTATTGCCGTGAAAAGAAAGTCTAGCGACGGGTAGTCCCATCGACCGACTGTCGTTTGACCCTAAACCTCTTTCCGAGAAATCATTGTCTTGATTATTTGTAAATATATTATAAAGTTATAATCTTTAGATACAAGATTTAATTCATAGACAGCCAATAGTAGATAGTCTTCGGTTTCTAGGATTGTCTTAATCATCGGCTTCTGAGTTTTATGAGGCATCTCTAATGGTCCTGCGACACTGACATCACATAAACTCTGCAGATGTGTCTGGGAAAGCGCTCGAATTCATAATGGACATAGAGGGTCGCTCTATTTCTCGACAAAATATACTTTGGTGGAATTACTCAATGAGACTTGCTCGCTTCATATATTTGGCTCTTACTGTGTTTTCTGTGCCTTTATAGAACATTGACAATCATGTCTCTGTCCGTAGTATTCTTGTGTTCTTTAAAATAGCCGCCACTTTCCTTTCTACCATTTAGTTCAAGTATTCTTTGATCAATTTTTAGGTGTTCGTTTCTTAAATAATTTTTCTCCATTCTTTCACTCTCTGTAAGCATCTTTGTTAATTGAGAAGGTGAATTCACCAAACCTATCACCAGAGACGTGCGCCTTGAACCCTAAGAATTTTATTTATTGTACCATTGTACGATTTAATATTCATTAAGTTTAAATCCTTAAGAAGACCATTACTTAACTTCTTTGACGATATTTGAAACTGTATTCTGAACATATTTGGTGTCGCCTTTTCACGTTCGGAGGTCCTCTTCACTGTCCGCTAATAGCGTCAGCACACATTATAACCTATTACAACTTCGCGTTTCTCTTACATCGAAGTATTTATTTTTTGTGAGCCAACTTCCGTGTATGTATGTACGATTAAGTATGTGTGTACATATTAAAAACGGTCGGCTAGATGGTACAGCCTTTTCTTACTACTTCATTAATTTTACCTGATTTTGCGTCTTCATACCTTTTGATACTTTTAGTGTGGTGTCAGTGTTTTAAACAAAATATTCCAAATAATAGTTCTCAGTATGGAAAGTTGGGTTTCAAATGTCCGAATCCGATTCCTGGAATAGTTTCGATATTTCCGATTCCGATTAATCGTCCCATAACTAGAATGTACATCACGACCGTCCAATTGTTTGCCCCATTCACCATTCCGACGCATCATCTTCTCTATCGTCCGTCATCATCTCCTCTACTTGGCACTCTCGCTATCCCTGATTCATCGTTTCATTTCGCATACACGACTCCTCTTAAATAGGAGTCACGTAGCTGATAATTGTCAAATGCCTCCTCAATTCAAGAAGGCCTAATCGCAAGTTCTTTGTCTTCCATGGACATAGCAGCACTTCTCTCACGACATTCAAAGGTTTCATCCAGGTATGATTTTCTCATTCGAGATTATTCATTCCTCAAAGTACGAAGCGCATGCAATTTTCGCTGCATAATGAAACAGCGCCATTGATATCTTTCTACTTTCTGACAATTTCCCCTCGACTACATTTATCCTATTCTATTAATAATTTCTTGACTTTCTGTTTTCTTGTTTCCGGTATGTACCGCCAGGAACAGTTGTGCTCCATCACTCAACTTGCATTCGATTAGCCAATGTGTTTTTTGGAATTATAAATTTAATTCCCTACACTTGGCGTTATCACAACGCGAAGATCCATGCACATGCCTATCTTAAAGCACTTTTAAGGTCAGATATTGAGTGAAGTTTAAAAAAATTAATTTAAATTACAGAGAAATAAAAAATCTAAAAAATCTCGGGAGACCGCATTAATTAAATCAGCGGTTAAACAATATCAATACAAAATTAGTGAAATGTAACTTAGTATAGATATTTTCGATAAAATGGCAGTATTTTCGCATACCTATTTAACGTTAGTGAAGACTTTTGTCGTCCCATGGTGTATATCTTGCCATGTCTACGTAAGAAATAAATGTGATCTTTTTCCAGGCAACGATAGCCATTTCAGCTTATTATTCATAAGAGGATTTGCGATGAGGAATAAATATGAGTTTGTCAGAGAAGAGCGTTGTGTGAGTGGTGCGTAGGAGGGTGTTTGGATAGAGGGAGAGTGCTTTCAAAGGTCAGTTGTCACCCTTTTAGTTGCACCTTGCATCCATGCATGAACTGCAGTGCGTTATCCTTCCAGAATGACAATATCGGCGCCCTTCTCAACCGATCCCGCCCGCTCAAACAATGATAAAGAGAGGCGAACTCCTAGAATACGAAATAAGCCCTTCTTTTGTTTATTATGCTATTCATCAGTGAGGCGGATTTTCATTCCGTTCGGGTGCCTCCCGATGAATTTCCATAGTCAAGCGAATGTTGACAAAACTCTAATGCTCACGTCGACGTTTATTCGAGCGAGAAATTTGCCGCACTCTTCGCCCTCGTCTTTAAAGCATTCGTAGCAGAGGTAGTTCAGTGCACTTTTATCGGCCAAAATTTCCGAAAAGTTCTCCAGAGTTAGACGAAACAAAAGCAGAGATATATATTTATACCTCTCGTGAGGTGCAGTTAAGCCACAATGCAACATCCCGTACACTTCCGGATACCGCCACTTCTGCGCAGTGCCAGTGAATAGCAGTAGTATAGCATTGTTAAAAGTGCTGCGACATCTTAGATCATTTTGAACGTAGGCTCTCACCGGGAATCGAACCTAGGACCGCTTCCATTGAAGTCGAACGCCCACTTGGCTATCTTGGAGCCCAAACGTAATATGGTTCGATCCTTAATTAGCGAGGTTAGGAACCACCTCGCACGTCATTTTGTCATAAAAAACACAAGAAAAGAAAGATTTGGTTTGTGGAAAAATATCTCCACGACTGAAGGTTGATAGAGAAAAAAACTCGCATTGCGGGAAAACACCCACACAAAAAGGGCGAGAAAGGAAAATTTAAAAATTATGAGAATAAAAATAAAAATCAGCAGTCGTTTGAGTTTGTTAGAAGTAACTATCAGCCGAGACGATTCTCTCGTCCTTAGATGATCAGTACCATGAGTAATGTATCGTAGTAGCTGAGCGTGATAAAAAGTGGACAAGACAGAGTAGATGGCATTCAGAAATGAACTCAATCATGCGATAACATTTCACTTTAAATTTATTGAATATTGATTAAGGTCGACGTTAGAGTAATTAAAATCGACTTAAAGATGAGTTAGGATGTTCGAACTGAGAAAATGTGAAAAGGCAGTCAAGAGCTAGCTCGTTTTCGATTGTTCAAAGTTGAGGGTTTATTCCCCATTTATATTTATCATGGTTGACGTCTATCTCTGTCAAATGGGCTTTTAAATATAAACGGATATTAATATTAGACTTTTGTGCTTTGGTATTGGGTGGAGAAAAATATGCCTTTCATTTCCTTACGTATCAGTGTTGTTCATGGCTGAGACAGCGTGAAAGCTAGAGAGGTATGAAGGTCCATGAAGTTACCAATGGAGTCATTTTGCGACACTTATGTGGACCGTATATTAGCGTTCTGGCTAGATGAGGAAATGAAGAATAAGCTACCTTCGTTTCCTCACTCCTCATAATTCCCAGTGAACCTCATCCCCTATCTGATTCTTTTGTTGGCTAGTGACGGAGTTTCTGAAATCACCTGCATTCAGGTTTACTACCTTACTGACGGACATCTCTTTCATATATTTTACATCGTTTACACTAGTAATAAAAATAAGAAAACAATGCTCCTCATTCCTAAACTTATGGGTAGCTGAGTATGCTCATAAGAAAAAAAGGTGTTAAATCTGTGGTAAAGTGTTTTGTTCAATAAAAAAAGCGATTTATTAGGTAAATGAATTATTAGATCGACTGCTGTCTTCGTACTAGGAGGTCATCTTATAAGAAAATAATTAGTTGTTTAATATTTAATTTGCACTTAGTGAGATTCTCTAGTGTAGCACCGGTGCGAAATTTCTATTTCTAGTATTTTAACGATGGAATTGAGTCATCACGCCCAATTCCAGTATTCGACTGAATAATTCAATTTAATAACCAAAGATAAGAGAAATTAACTTTTTTTACCTCTGATAGAAACTTACCGTTGATATCTTCTTGATTTTATTACTATTCGTAATAAAATATATCATCATGTTCACAAAGCTGGCGTTATCTAAACGTAATGTAAAATATCTGAAAATGAAGGTGCGCGATTCATAATGGGTAATTAATGTATGGGATGGAAATACTACTGAAATGCCTTTAAAACTGCATTAAAAAAGACGGTTATATAATTTTTCAATCTCTGCGCGCTCTATGAGTTTGCTATTAAAACGTAAGAAAAGCGTAAACTTATCACAACCATTACTTTAGAGGCAATTTGCATTTATATAAGGGTTAGATGTAAGAAGTCTCAATCTCGCCCTAAAAAGACGTTTTATTATTATTATATAGCACGCGTNAGTTTCGATATTTCCGATTCCGATTAATCGTCCCATAACTAGAATGTACATCACGACCGTCCAATTGTTTGCCCCATTCACCATTCCGACGCATCATCTTCTCTATCGTCCGTCATCATCTCCTCTACTTGGCACTCTCGCTATCCCTGATTCATCGTTTCATTTCGCTTACACGACTCCTCTTAAATAGGAGTCACGTAGCTGATAATTGTCAAATGCCTCCTCAATTCAAGAAGGCCTAATCGCAAGTTCTTTGTCTTCCATGGACATAGCAGCACTTCTCTCACTACATTCAAAGGTTTCATCCAGGTATAATTTCCTCATTCGAGATTATTCATTCCTCAAGGTACGAAGCGCATGCAATTTTCGCTGCATAATGAAACAGCGCCATTGATATCTTTCTACTTTCTGACAATTTCCCCTCGACTACATTTATCCTATTCTATTAATAATTTCTTGACTTTCTGTTTTCTTGTTTCCGGTATGTACCGCCAGGAACAGTTGTGCTCCATCACTCAACTTGCATTCGATTAGCCAATGTGTTTTTTGGAATTATAAATTTAATTCCCTACACTTGGCGTTATCACAACGCGAAGATCCATGCACATGCCTATCTTAAAGCACTTTTAAGGTCAGATATTGAGTGAAGTTTAAAAAAATTAATTTAAATTACAGAGAAATAAAAAATCTAAAAAATCTCGGGAGACCGCATTAATTAAATCAGCGGTTAAACAATATCAATACAAAATTAGTGAAATGTAACTTAGTATAGATATTTTCGATAAAATGGCAGTATTTTCGCATACCTATTTAACGTTAGTGAAGACTTTTGTCGTCCCATGGTGTATATCTTGCCATGTCTACGTAAGAAATAAATGTGATCTTTTTCCAGGCAACGATAGCCATTTCAGCTTATTATTCATAAGAGGATTTGCGATGAGGAATAAATATGAGTTTGTCAGAGAAGAGCGTTGTGTGAGTGGTGCGTAGGAGGGTGTTTGGATAGAGGGAGAGTGCTTTCAAAGGTCAGTTGTCACCCTTTTAGTTGCACCTTGCATCCATGCATGAACTGCAGTGCGTTATCCTTCCAGAATGACAATATCGGCGCCCTTCTCAACCGATCCCGCCCGCTCAAACAATGATAAAGAGAGGCGAACTCCTAGAATACGAAATAAGCCCTTCTTTTGTTTATTATGCTATTCATCAGTGAGGCGGATTTTCATTCCGTTCGGGTGCCTCCCGATGAATTTCCATAGTCAAGCGAATGTTGACAAAACTCTAATGCTCACGTCGACGTTTATTCGAGCGAGAAATTTGCCGCACTCTTCGCCCTCGTCTTTAAAGCATTCGTAGCAGAGGTAGTTCAGTGCACTTTTATCGGCCAAAATTTCCGAAAAGTTCTCCAGAGTTAGACGAAACAAAAGCAGAGATATATATTTATACCTCTCGTGAGGTGCAGTTAAGCCACAATGCAACATCCCGTACACTTCCGGATACCGCCACTTCTGCGCAGTGCCAGTGAATAGCAGTAGTATAGCATTGTTAAAAGTGCTGCGACATCTTAGATCATTTTGAACGTAGGCTCTCACCGGGAATCGAACCTAGGACCGCTTCCATTGAAGTCGAACGCCCACTTGGCTATCTTGGAGCCCAAACGTAATATGGTTCGATCCTTAATTAGCGAGGTTAGGAACCACCTCGCACGTCATTTTGTCATAAAAAACACAAGAAAAGAAAGATTTGGTTTGTGGAAAAATATCTCCACGACTGAAGGTAGATAGAGAAAAAAACTCGCATTGCGGGATAACACCCACACAAAAAGGGCGAGAAATCAGCAGTCGTTTGAGTTTGTTAGAAGTAACTATCAGCCGAGACGATTCTCTCGTCCTTAGATGATCAGTACCATGAGTAATGTATCGTAGTAGCTGAGCGTGATAAAAAGTGGACAAGACAGAGTAGATGGCATTCAGAAATGAACTCAATCATGCGATCACGTTTCACTTTAAATTTATTGAATATTGATTAAGGTCGACGTTAGTGTAATTAAAATCGACTTAAAGATGAGTTAGGATGTTCGAACTGAGAAAATGTGAAAAGGTAGTCAAGAGGTAGCTCGTTTTCGATTGTTCAAAGTTGAGGGTTTATTCCCCATTTATATTTATCATGGTTGACGTCTATCTCCGTCAAATGGGCTTTTAAATATAAACGGATATTAATATTAGACTTTTGTGCTTTGGTATTGGTTGGAGAAAAATATGCCTTTCATTTCCTTACGTATCAGTGTTGTTCATGGCTGAGACAGCGTGAAAGCTAGAGAGGTATGAAGGTCCATGAAGTTACCAATGGAGTCATTTTGCGACACTTATGTGGACCGTATATTAGCGTTCTGGCTAGATGAGGAAATGAAGAACAAGCTACCTTCGTTTCCTCACTCCTCATAATTCCCAGTGAACCTCATCCCCTATCTGATTCTTTTGTTGGCTAGTGACGGAGTTTCTGAAATCACCTGCATTCAGGTTTACTACCTTACTGACGGACATCTCTTTCATATATTTTACATCGTTTACACTAGTAATAAAAATAAGAAAACAATGCTCCTCATTCCTAAACTTATGGGTAGCTGAGTATGCTCATAAGAAAAAAAGGTGTTAAATCTGTGGTAAAGTGTTTTGTTCAATAAAAAAAGCGATTTATTAGGTAAATGAATTATTAGATCGACTGCTGTCTTCGTACTAGGAGGTCATCTTATAAGAAAATAATTAGTTGTTTAATATTTAATTTGCACTTAGTGAGATTCTCTAGTGTAGCTCCGGTGCGAAATTTCTATTTCTAGTATTTTAACGATGGAATTGAGTCATCACGCCCAATTCCAGTATTCGACTGAATAATTCAATTTAATAACCAAAGATAAGAGAAATTAACTTTTTTTACCTCTGATAGAAACTTACCGTTGATGTATTCTTGATTTTATTACTATTCGTAATAAAATATATCATCATGTTCACAAAGCTGGCGTTATCTAAACGTAATGTAAAATATCTGAAAATGAAGGTGCGCGATTCATAATGGGTAATTAATGTATGGGATGGAAATACTACTGAAATTCCTTTAAAACTGCATTAAAAAAGACGGTTATATAATTTTTCAATCTCTGCGCGCTCTATGAGTTTGCTATTAAAACGTAAGAAAAGCGTAAACTTATCACAACCATTACTTTAGAGGCAATTTGCATTTATATAAGGGTTAGATGTAAGAAGTCTCAATCTCGCCCTAAAAAGACGTTTTATTATTATTATATAGCACGCGTTATTTTCCAGAACATTCGATGACTGAAGTGACGTTAATATACGAAAGTGCTTAATCAATTAAGAAACAAACAGCCGTGATGCATAATGAAGATGAAAGTTCTGATGGTCTTCTTGTTGGCATAAGGACGCGGGAAGATTGAAAAAAAGTCTTATGGACGAAAGGGAATTTTTAATTAAATCCGTAGCAGAGGATTTTATTAATTTTTTCCAGAATTGTATGTTTCGTAGGGAGAAATGCCCACAATCCTTATCTCATTTGTATCTGGAGACATAAGTTTTACAAAAAATTCAACTGGTGGATATTTAATTTCTTTCTAAAACACATCAGGAAGGATTAAACAAACTAGCAGTTGTATCCATAGAGAGTTAACATGGTTAAGCCATTTTATTTTCTTTTAAAAATCATGTATTTCATAATCCAAGCATTTGACTTTACTACTTACTTTCCCAGCGAATAGTAGCTCTTGTTTCCAAGATTTTCCTACGCTCTTTGACTACCAAATTAAGATTTTTTCGCTTATCGCTTCCATGATAATGTCTACCTTTCTAAAAAATCACTTTCCCCTTATATTCCCTTATTTCCCCTCTCCCCTATAACCACTAACATTTCACTTTCTTTAAAACTTGAGTAAATTCGGTTATATAATGTTCCTATCATGGAAACTATATGCTCGGAATCACTGGTGTAAGCTCTGTCAAAACCGACTTTACTGTGCTTTAGTTTGTTTTATATTATTAATTTTTCTGGTGAAATCTCGTAATTTTTACTAAAAATGTTCCTTACCCTGTTCCATTCCTCCATTTATCCCCGAGGAAATTAATTATAGGATTTTTTCAGTCGATCGCGAAAAAAACGGGAAATATTTCAAAAATGGGACATACAGCATAATATTTGGATTGGCGGAGTCTATTTTTCTTGTGGGTCACATAACCTTCTTTAAAGGTGCCGCAGCATTAACAATTCGCCTGGCTTTTAAACATATAATTATTGAATGGACAGTAGATACGGCGAATGCATTATTTCAGAGATATTGAAAGTAACCTTAGTGTGTCCCTTATCAGAGTAGAACACAAAATTCTCCGACTCCTAGTAATTATCAGTTATAAAAGCAACGTTTTGCCGGCGTTGCTTTACTTCATACGACGAAGCTACGTACTCCGGAAGAAAATACCACGCAGGCAACGAAAGTCTTCGTATCAAATATCAATTAAATCGAGTGGATCGTTTTAAAAATAATTTGCTAGTGGGCAAAATGAATCGATTATAGAACATCATTGACAGATTGTAAGGAACGCCCGCTCCGTCTTATCAATACCGTTTATTTATTTGTAATTACGGTGCAATTTGGCCAACTGGCCAGGTGGCAACGCTCGAGGGAAGTATCATATAAAAATTAATAGCAATTGGCTGGCATTGGCCCATAGGTGGGAGGGAAACCCCTCCAAAAACCTTCCGTAGGCAATGCATTTCGAAAAAAATTAACAATTTAGACATTAAAAGTAACGTAGTACAAGAAATCTTTGGTTTACATTAAAATATCTAAAATCTATGAAGTGTTACAACATACACGGTAGATTATTTTTAGAATCACTTACAAAGTAGATGTCACATAAAAAAGAAAAAATAAAGGAAAAAAAAAAAAACCCCCCGGAAAAANTCCGAATTTCATGCGAACGTCAATTTAAAGCAAAATCTTTAGGTAGCGTGTCGTTTTTGTAGTATCACATTCAAGATAGTAAAATCGCGAGAAGTACCGAACAATCTTTCATTTTACGACTGAAAACTTTCCGTCATGAAGTTGCAATGAACTCTCTGTTAACCTCGAAGATTTGCTTTTTGCTGCCTTTTTAAGAAAATCGACGAGCGTACACTCATTGACTGGCACAGTTTTCCTCATATACTGATGATGACAACGTCTTACCGAAATGTTGTTCTTTCTATATCTGTTGCAAGTGGTGAGTGGTTTTTAGTTCTTCTTGTACTTTGGATTTCGTTGCGTTGGCTGTAGCTAAAATTTTTTGTGGTTTGCCAGTTTGTTTGGACCAATTGGTGTCGCTAATTTTCCGCAGGTGTTTGATTGGTCACTTGTTTTTTCCTCTGTAAGCATTAAAACACCTTTTTATACTTTTTCTTTACTTCGAAAGTTTACGAAATCTCCGTTGATTGGAAACTTTTTATTCCTTGACTTAATTCCTTTATCACATTCATTTCGCAAACTGGCTATTTTTGAAATTTCCTCGGGATGGTGAAAGAGCGGTTTTCGTTATTTTGATGGTGGGGTAATTAGTGCCATGCCATAGTGTTAGTAGTGTGCCATAATCATATTCTTGTACTCGTATTTAAAGTAAAAATAGGTCATATTATAACGCAGAGGGGAAAATATTTCTCTCCTGTGCTCTCCATAAAATCAACCCGAACATAAATGTTAGGAGTGGGCAATATTTTTAAAGTGCATTTCAACATCGGCCAAGTCTGTGACACAACATTTTTTCGTATGGCAACCAAAGTTTTTGAGGGCACATTATTTGATATTTTGATATTTGATTTGTGATTATGTAAACCACGTAAAACTGACTAAATTAAAAAATTATAACAGGTGTTTGCTTTAACAATTGCAAATACATTTGTCAAGGACGTATTTCGCGTTCCAGAAACAAGTCATCGGCGTGCCATCCCCTAGACAGGTTATAATATTATATTTTAATTGTAAATTTTTATTTTAGGCTCCTTGAATGTATTTTTAATCCTGCTCCTGCCTCCCTGAATGGAATGTTACTCATTTCCTTTTGGCACAGGAAAGAGGAAAAATATTTTTTTTCCGTTTCCTTAATTTTGCTCGTAACTGTGTTGATACAAAAGTTACCGAAGTACGAAGGACGCTGAATCCACTTTGGCCTCATTAAATGCTGCCAAAAATAGTTATTCATAGAGTTAATGTTAACTTTCATAGAGTTTGCGCATTCGTCTTGTACTCTGAACAAAAGTAGTTGTGTCATTTAGTATGTAAAATTAATAGTTCGCTTGATTTTTTGCATCCACCTGATTGTTAATAGTAAAAATAAACAGGTAAGTTATTCCACGACTGAGGAAAGCAAAGTTAACGTTCATTCCCCCTCTTTTGTTGGCCAATGGTGGAGGGCTTGAGGCCGAGCTAAATTCTGTAGACGCGAACTTATAATTAGTGGTTGTCGCCATATCCCGTATAATCCCTCTTAACCGGCAATTTCGGGACTTCGCATCTGGCCGGGTGCCGTTTTGGCCGGTTGACCCAACGTGTTCCTACATACGTACTTAATGTACAAATCTATTTACACGTGGAAATTATTTCCAAGCATATAGAAAATGGAGAAATGTCCCCTTTTAACAGCCATTTATTCTACATTCATACACGATAATATGAAAAAATTAAAACTACCATTTTTTCAAAGAAGTTTAAAGTTCTATCTTTTTAAGGCTGAAGTCTTTTCATTTTCATCTTCAGCGAATCGTTGAATACGTCATCTCTCCGTTATTTTAATCTAAACTGCTGAATATTTTGCGACAAATAAAATATTTTATCTGAAACCACACATCGTCTTAAATAGGGCATTGTATGTACACGTACTTAGTAAACATTCCGGTTAATGCGATGCCGGCGAAGAGGGATTTCATTGGATGAGAATTATGTAAATAAAGAGTATCGAATACAAATGAACAGAGAGGCTCGAAACTCTGAAAGGAGATGATTTTCATCGGAAATAAAAATGCGTGCGCCAGCAGATAGTGGATTGTCCGTGGCCAGGTGGGCGTGTCCAGGCTGCTGCTGGTGCTGCCATCTGGTGCATGAATCTGTGCTGCAACGTGCAACGTCTAAATGGAGAGGATGATTGGAAAAGAGAGAGGAAAACGATGAAAGGGAGAATCTTATCTCTGAAGCGCAGCAGTTGCAATGAATGGGAGCGAGTATAAAAAAAATATTATTTTCATTAACACCATCCTCATCTCGCGTCCATTGGCGAAATGAAAATTCTGCGGTTCATCGACGGCAATTAGGAAGTAATTGGAGGAAAGGCGAAGATGGAAATGAAAGATTGAGCATTTTTCCTCACTAAAATTGGGCAATGTGAAAAGCTGTATTCGTTTCTATGTTATTACCGCAAGAACTAAAAACAATTGTTTTTCGTTCGTAAGTTATGTGCACTGGAAGTAATATGTTTAAATACTTGAACGCAATCTTCGAGATTACGGTGTAAGTAAAATTATATGAATGGTATTCATTACAATATTTTGAGTCATAGCTTCATAATTGGGAACTAAAACAGAAAAAACTTCGTAAAGTTTCACAAAAAAGATTTTGAACAACGAGTTTCGACTCACTGAGCCATCATCGGACTCGAAACCATAAGCTTTTTGTGAAACTTAACAAAGTTTTCTGTTACAATTCTGGAGTTCGACCAAGTTACGGCTTCAGCACTTGATTTATATTTTGTAGAGAGTGAGGCCTCGGGTAGGGATTAAAGCTCACAGGGCCGAAGATTTTACATACATTTATGCGACGAGTTGAACGTTTATTGAGAAATACATAAATGGTCAAGGCAAGAAGGACATACAACGATAACTAATACATTTGAACCAGAGATATATTTCCAATTTTTAGCTTTTTTTTTATTCTTAAATGTTAACTATTCACTGTCATGTCGTTTCTAAATATTCCGAAATAAAAGTAATTTTTCGAAATGGATGATTGCTCGGATGAATTCAATGGAGTCTGAGAAAATGAGAGCAATGAACTTGAAGTGGTGTGCATTGAATGTGCGAGACGCTTTATTTTGGCGCAGTGCCCGAATCGCAGAAGAGAGGCAAGTGGCAGTGGGCAAAGGACGCGACGAAAGAAACACTATGTGTAAAGCGAAATTACGAGAAATTGAATCGTTGCTCGCGGAGGGATTCTTCGGGAGGAACCAATCCGTGGATTACGTCATTTTACTTCGATTTGGCAAATGTTTGTGAAATATTCCTCGAGATCAGAGGTTAATTTTGAAATCTCTTCAAGTAGAAGGAATGGCTTCGTTTTAGTTTCTAGAGTCGATTTCAACTTCGGGAATTGCGCCTAATTTTCCATCTTCCGAAATATCTGCTTTCGAACCGCTCATTTTGTTTATATCCCATCAATTCCTTCTGATATTCTTTTTTCTACAATTCCGAATTTCATGCGAACGTCAATTTAAAGCAAAATCTTTAGGTAGCGTGTCGTTTTTGTAGTATCACATTCAAGATAGTAAAATCGCGAGAAGTACCGAACAATCTTTCATTTTACGACTGAAAACTTTCCGTCATGAAGTTGCAATGAACTCTCTGTTAACCTCGAAGATTTGCTTTTTGCTGCCTTTTTAAGAAAATCGACGAGCGTACACTCATTGACTGGCACAGTTTTCCTCATATACTGATGATGACAACGTCTTACCGAAATGTTGTTCTTTCTATATCTGTTGCAAGTGGTGAGTGGTTTTTAGTTCTTCTTGTACTTTGGATTTCGTTGCGTTGGCTGTAGCTAAAATTTTTTGTTGTTTGCCAGTTTGTTTGGACCAATTGGTGTCGCTAATTTTCCGCAGGTGTTTGATTGGTCACTTGTTTTTTCCTCTGTAAGCATTAAAACACCTTTTTATACTTTTTCTTTACTTCGAAAGTTTACGAAATCTCCGTTGATTGGAAACTTTTTATTCCTTGACTTAATTCCTTTATCACATTCATTTCGCAAACTGGCTATTTTTGAAATTTCCTCGGGATGGTGAAAGAGCGGTTTTCGTTATTTTGATGGTGGGGTAATTAGTGCCATGCCATAGTGTTAGTAGTGTGCCATAATCATATTCTTGTACTCGTATTTAAAGTAAAAATAGGTCATATTATAACGCAGAGGGGAAAATATTTCTCTCCTGTGCTCTCCATAAAATCAACCCGAACATAAATGTTAGGAGTGGGCAATATTTTTAAAGTGCATTTCAACATCGGCCAAGTCTGTGACACAACATTTTTTCGTATGGCAACCAAAGTTTTTGAGGGCACATTATTTGATATTTTGATATTTGATTTGTGATTATGTAAACCACGTAAAACTGACTAAATTAAAAAATTATAACAGGTGTTTGCTTTAACAATTGCAAATACATTTGTCAAGGACGTATTTCGCGTTCCAGAAACAAGTCATCGGCGTGCCATCCCCTAGACAGGTTATAATATTATATTTTAATTGTAAATTTTTATTTTAGGCTCCTTGAATGTATTTTTAATCCTGCTCCTGCCTCCCTGAATGGAATGTTACTCATTTCCTTTTGGCACAGGAAAGAGGAAAAATATTTTTTTTCCGTTTCCTTAATTTTGCTCGTAACTGTGTTGATACAAAAGTTACCGAAGTACGAAGGACGCTGAATCCACTTTGGCCTCATTAAATGCTGCCAAAAATAGTTATTCATAGAGTTAATGTTAACTTTCATAGAGTTTGCGCATTCGTCTTGTACTCTGAACAAAAGTAGTTGTGTCATTTAGTATGTAAAATTAATAGTTCGCTTGATTTTTTGCATCCACCTGATTGTTAATAGTAAAAATAAACAGGTAAGTTATTCCACGACTGAGGAAAGCAAAGTTAACGTTCATTCCCCCTCTTTTGTTGGCCAATGGTGGAGGGCTTGAGGCCGAGCTAAATTCTGTAGACGCGAACTTATAATTAGTGGTTGTCGCCATATCCCGTATAATCCCTCTTAACCGGCAATTTCGGGACTTCGCATCTGGCCGGGTGCCGTTTTGGCCGGTTGACCCAACGTGTTCCTACATACGTACTTAATGTACAAATCTATTTACACGTGGAAATTATTTCCAAGCATATAGAAAATGGAGAAATGTCCCCTTTTAACAGCCATTTATTCTACATTCATACACGATAATATGAAAAAATTAAAACTACCATTTTTTCAAAGAAGTTTAAAGACAATGCTGACTGAAACATGTTCATTTACTAACTAAATCTCCTTAATATTTTGTTGCAGCATAGAGCTAACTAATAAAAGTAGTAAAACTACAGACGTGTTTTTCAAAGAAGTTTAAAGTTCTATCTTTTTAAGGCTGAAGTCTTTTCATTTTCATCTTCAGTGAATCGTTGAATACGTCATCTCTCCGTTATTTTAATCTAAACTGCTGAATATTTTGCGACAAATGAAATATTTTATCTGAAACCACACATCGTCTTAAATAGGGCATTGTATGTACACGTACTTAGTAAACATTCCGGTTAATGCGATGCCGGCGAAGAGGGATTTCATTGGATGAGAATTATGTAAATAAAGAGTATCGAATACAAATGAACAGAGAGGCTCGAAACTCTGAAAGGAGATGATTTTCATCGGAAATAAAAATGCGTGCGCCAGCAGATAGTGGATTGTCCGTGGCCAGGTGGGCGTGTCCAGGCTGCTGCTGGTGCTGCCATCTGGTGCATGAATCTGTGCTGCAACGTGCAACGTCTAAATGGAGAGGATGATTGGAAAAGAGAGAGGAAAACGATGAAAGGGAGAATCTTATCTCTGAAGCGCAGCAGTTGCAATGAATGGGAGCGAGCGATCCCAGAAACAAACACAAACCGGATTTTCGCGTTATAGTTCTAATAGGCGAGTATCTGGACATTCCAGTTTTCCTAGATTCTCCTCTTTTGACACTTCTGCTCTGTTTTCGTGCTTAACTTGTGATGGTCTGGCTTCTGGATATTTTTTTACTCACCCTTTGATCAATCTTTTAAATTTTACTATGCTTTCGCAAGCATTCACGGCCAAACCTCTAAAGGCAACCTCTCTTCCTTGATTGTATTCAAGTGTTCTTTTCAGTAGACCCCAATTTCCTTTATTCTTTCGTTTTCATTAAAGACTTGTAAACGCCCCCGTCAAGCNCGGAACTTAATTTAGTTTAAAAATATATCTATTATTGTATATATTTGGTCCTCCTAAGCACAGGAAAATTCCGTCATAAGATCATAATAACTCACTATATATCTTACGATTATTTATAATATTTATTCTACTGTTTTCAAGTCATGAAAGCCTACTTTACGTAAATTTCTTATAAAAATTATAAGAACTGATTATCCCAGTGCACTTATATGGGAGAATTCATGAAATCAACATTCGACAATGGGCTTAGTCGTCAAAGGGATGGGTTGTTTATTTCCCAAAAAACTTACGAATTTTACGTCTATTTTATCAAAGTTCTCGCAATTTCGAATGTATATGAATGATTCACGACTGAAATAAGATTCTATGATTATTTTCCTTTCTTTTGGCACTTGTCTCAATTTCGTAGGACCATTGTTTCTAATTTAATTTTGTAAAAGAAATGACCTCTGCAAGTCATGAAAACGTAATTTACGTACATCTCTTATGGAAACGTATTTTGTGCTCCTGGGTTCGAATAGTTTTCCTGGCGGGTTCAGCATCGTAGAAATACGATGCAGTTTGTTTCAGATCTCTAAGTCAAACCGTTTCTGAGATAAATAGGAAAAATAACCTGCAGACTATGTCCCGAATTTAAGTCGTTTCCTAGATTCATTCCGAGTTTGGCTGGATTTATCTCACAAAATTATGTTCGCAGTAAAGATCAGTATGTGAAAAACCCACGCACGATAGAAAATAATAAATTGTGGGAAGATCTTAGCCGACGTGCTGAATTCTGCACAACACTGCTTTCTGTTTCGATGGCGGTGTAAATCTCCCCTACGGTTTTAACGGGAATGCGAAATGCACAAATGATTTGTGTTGCAGCCCACGCACGGGTGCAATGATATACATTAAAGGGTTGCGTAAACCCCCCCACTCAAATGATCCAAGATGGGTTGATGGTGTTACTGTCTAACTCATTAGAGAGAAAATTGGGACATAACGATACGAATCTTTATGTCAAAGTCGAATGACATTTTTCATGGCGAATTTCATCCCACTCGTGAATATATAAATTTATATATAAAGAGGGCAGCACAGTTTCGGCCATTAATAGTTATAAAGCCAGACGTCACTAAAATACGTATCCTTAATTAATGCGTAATTGGGAATGTTTTTTCGCAAACTCTGCATTTGTAAAAGACGCAATGACCAACCGGTCACCGAGCTCCCTGTTACAAGATGTGAGACAAGTAGGGGAAAATGTGGCCCAATTATTCGGTATGGATGAAGACGTATTTGTTTTAATTTCGGAAATGGTAGTTTCAGCTTTTGTTTTGATCTTCATTCCTGATAGACCAAGAACTCTTATATCCCGAGGAACTCTTATATCCGAGGTCCCGAGCGTTGTAAATATATAATCCGATTAATATAGAATTTCCTTCACTTTCAGGATTCAAATGGGGAAAATTATTTTCGTAAGCACAATACAGATTTTAAATTGTAACTTCATTAGTATTGTTCTGACGAAGGCTTGATTTTAATTCGCCGGGTGAAAAGGGCAGAGGACGTAATATGAAGTGGATCTCGGAAAGTCGATCACAGTAAATTAATATCTTTTTTGAACTTTTTATTTTGAATTTCAGCGTATATAAGATTTATATAGCAATTAAAATATATTTCACCCTGCGATCTATAATTATCACTATTTATGAGAAATGCCGAAATAGTTAACATGAACACCGCAATCGCGCAAAGGATTTCAAAAGAAGAGTTCCAAAGAGGGGAATTTTTCGGTGATGGCGGTCAGTCAGAGTAAGTGCTGTTCCCAGTAGTTCCCGTGAATGCCACTTCCGGCGCTCGCAAAAATTTGCGTTAATTTATTCCGCCACTGTACATGTTTCAGATCAGGAGTGTAGATTAGAGTGTAGATAACGATTACATTTTATTGTCTTTTATATCTTTCTTTAAGTAGAAAGTTGAGGGAGTGTAATGTCACAGTTTTAGAGTAAATCGGTCGGATAAGATTAAGAATCCGCGACGGAAACGATACGGAGTTCCAAACACGTGACCATGGGCTACTGTTTACTAAGACTGTTCAAATTCATGCGCCGCATTCACCAATTTTCTTATCTTTCTTCGTTTCTTTTCTTAAAAGAAAGAGTTCCTTATAAATATTGTAGAAATTTGTGTGTACGTTCGCCTAAAACTCAAGAACCAGATCTTGCATTACTTTAAAAATGTTAACATTGATAAATGTCTTTCCTGCGCAGATAATTGGCTACTTTTTATTTACTCAACCGTCCTCGGTTCGACTCCAGAGCAGCGAAAGCGTTTCTGTTAGAAATGCATTTAAAGTCACTTTAATCGCCTGCAGGGTTTATTTCTTTTGGAAATTTAAATGAGAAAGAATAGTCGCATGAAATTGAGACAAGCATCAAAAGAAGGGAAATTAAATAAAAATGTATTGATGTTGTCCGTGGAACATTGGAAACATTTTGTGCAATTTGGAGGCCGTAAACAAACCGTTCCACTGACAACAAAGCCAATTACTGAATCTAAGGTCACATTTCCCCATTAGAATAATGAGAGGCCAGTTAAGGAAAGGGCATTTAGCATTTTGCGTTTACGATGACAAATCGTTGGGTTGCATTTACGACTGTTAGAAGAGTTTCTAAATATGTTAGATTTTGCATAGTACAAGTGGGACAGTTATCGTTGCTTTCATGGAAGCGAGTAAAGAAAACATTTATATCGTTGTTTTCTCACTTTAACTCCTTCAGTTTGCATATTCCACATTTACATTCATAGGTGAACGTCGATAGAAGTGCTCTGACAAACAATTGACCGATAAAATGAGATGAGTGAATAGTTATTCCTCTGCCTCATTATTTACATTATCTATTTAACTTTTTGAGTCAAGTCCAGTAATACGCAATCAATATTATATTTAATAGTAACTACTTTTCCAGTTAAGAATCAACTGGAATAATGGCTTCTAAAAATTAAGCAGAAGTGCGCCTATTAATAGAAAATAATCGGTCTAAATGCAACTCGCGGTCATTTGTAGCATTCGTATATAATTACAAGCAAGTAACAAATTAATTTCTCTCTTTATTGCAACTCTGGGAGTGAATCTTTCGATCTGCTTTTTCCCATCGGATTACCCAACCTTAGTATTTGATTAGAGCCTTGACAATTTCGTTTTGAATTTTAAATTCGCTTAAAAAGGAAGTTTCTTTTCTACTGAAAAGTCGGGAATTTTCTCGGAGTAATTCCGAGTTTTTCACTGTTAAGAGTTTATGTAAACAAATTTTCTTTCTAAATTAATATGTGTCGTTTGCCGGTCGATAAAAAATGCCTTCGCGTTGAGATTATACTTTGGAGATATGACTTTGAGAGGATTATAAATAAGTTGGCAGCGTTGCAGTCGCCTACTGAACTTTTTATTGATGTGCGAATGATGCATCTTTAGTTGGCGACGCCCAATCAATACGACCGACGCATCCTTTGATAGTACATTCTCAGCTGTATTTTCGATGCAATGCTTCCCTTTGATGGCTCGCTCAACTTCTTTCCTTTTGATTTAGACGTTTAGATTTCTTCATCTTTCCCTTCGCAACTGCTTTCTAGAACAAATTCAAACACTTGGTGCCTCATCGATAACCGAAAGAAAGGAATGTTGGAGCACATGACTTCCAATTCCATTTCTTACTGTGGATCCTTTGAGAATGGAGGCATTGTTTGCGGCGAAGGATTTTCCCATAAATTGGTCGGTCATCCGGAACTCCCCGTAAGCCTCAACGTGAGTTCCGTCTACCGACACAGGGCTTACGGTGTGTTTTTAAACCTCTAATCGATAAACGAGCCTCTTAAAATAAATGGTTTTAATACTTTCCTCATAAAAGTCTTAAACATCTTCCCCGAATCATAAATTAAGTATTAGTAGTGTTAAAAGTGCTTCGAAAGCTGAGGTCCTTTCGTAGGCCCCCACCTGGACCTACGTGCGTACGAGAAAATTGAAAGAACGTGAACCTGAAAGTCCTGAATAAAGATGGTTTATTGGCGAGAACATCTTTTTGCAGAATTCCTATCACCTTCCTTTGGCACTCGTGTATCAGCTGCGTGCGATTATCCCAGTACACTCATTGCACGTTGTCGATATAATGTCTGATAGAATCAGCCGCGATACAGCGATTTATTAGAACAGTCACGTCTAAAAAGCAATTTTAAGTCTCGGGTCAATATGAAGCAACCAGACTAGTTCCGTAAGCGGGATTCACGGGACTTTTAAAAGGTGAAAGGAGTTTCACGGGACCCCATTTCACGGGACTTTTTAAAGGTGAAAGGAGTTAGAGGACCAATGATGACTGTGTGGTTATCTGATGACTTCAGTCGGAGATTTACTGCATTTGAAAGTCGGGCGGGATTACATATCGAAACTCCCTTATAAACTTATGCAGATTCATAGATGCGTTAACATTACTTAATGTATGTCTCTCGCAGTTTTTATTACGTTTGAGTGATTCGTTTCGTGGAAATTAATTTGAAGAAATTTAAAATGTAACACGATTTCAGAGCGCACGCCTCCTCGTGCTGAGATAAACGTCTTTCTCACGCACGAAGTGGAAATTCATTTCTCTCATTGATTTTTTTTTTTTAATGCGCTGCGAATTTATATTTTCTAATTTTAATGGCAGAGGAAGCATGTACAGCGTGTATGTTTTGCTGCAAAAATTTAAATTTCCAAACTCTAAACAATATTAAGAATGCATGACAACGGCGAAAGGAAAATATTTATAAATAGAACAGCCGAGTTTTCTAAAATTGTAAAAATAAGTCGTCATCGTCATGTATTCCACCTTTTGGCAGATCCCATGCACCAAAGCCGTCTCCAATTCGCCCTGTGCCTCTTCTTTATCCTCCTTGTAGCCACCTATCTTTACTTCATCTATCATTCTTCTTCTTCTCTTTTCTCCTTCCACTATCGTCGTTATACTCTCAAATGTGTCCGCTCTCTTCTATATTGTATTTAGAAGTCTTCTTTCCTCCCTAATTCTTATAACTGCCTCCACATTACTCACTCATTTTATTCTTTCCTTCACATCCACATCTCCAAAGTATCAACGTTATCCTTCTCTCTTCCTTCTAAAGTCCATGTTTCCCAGCCGTACTCTCCTCACATCACATTTCACCAATCTCTTCCTCAGTTATAAATCCACACCGCTGCATAACACATTTCTATTCTTAATAATATCTTCTTTTGCCATGGTTATTCTTGACTTAATCTCTGATCTTCCAATCTTCCGTCAGCATATTCCCCAGATATTTATACCTTATAACCCACTCTAAAAAATAAGGGCTTTTATTTACAAATTTCGAATGGTGATTTTGTTCATCAGACGTTAAAAGTAAAAAAATCGATGTTTTGACGCCTTCATTGAATGGGAAAAAACAAATAAGAGGAAAATGGCGGGTGGAGAATGCATGAGGAAGTGAAAGGAATGGTGGCCAATTGAGCGTGAGCCAATAAATGCCAGTCATGCAGTTGCTATAAATGATTCCCTCCCATATTGACTGCCATATTTGAGATGCTTTCGCTTATACAAACATATGCAATTGGATGTCAGCCAACGAACATTCATGATTAAAAAGATCCTAGGCATTGCTCGCCTGAATACTAACTACTCAATGGGAAACAAGGATCGTATCCTACTCCCTAGGAAANGATACATACGATAATAGATATATTTATTAACTAAATTAAGTCCCGTCATGCTTGAAAGGGGCGTTTACTAGTCATGTATATAAAAAGCAAATGTTTGTCCGTCCGTCCATCTGTCCGTCTGTCCGTACCCCTATTTATCTCAGAAACGGCTTGACTTATAGATCTGAAACAAACTGCATTGTGTTTCTATGATGCTGAAACCCCCAGGAAAACTATTTTCATCTCTGTAAAGGCCCGGGTTCGAACTCAGGAGTACAAATATGTTCCATAAGAGATGTAGGTAAATTACGTTTTCATGACTTGCAGAGGTTGTTTCTTTTTCAAAATTAAATTAGAAACAATGGTCCTACGAAATTGAGACAAGTGCCAAAAGAAAGAAAAATAATCATAGAATCGTATTTCAGTCGTGAATCATTCATATACATTCGAAATTGCGAGAACTTTGATAAAATAAACGTAATATTCGTAAGTTTTTTTGGGAAATAAACAACCCATCCCTTTGACGACCAAGGCAATTTGTGTACATATCAAATGATAGCATGTTAGATAAATACGATCATAATAAAGATATATATCAACAATGTTACATATAAAATAATGGTTATGGATGTATTGCTTTAATTTCTCTAATCTAGATTTAAATATATCAATGGAATTTCTGGGAAGAACTGAGTTCCCAAATCGTTGGATGCGGGATAACAGTGATTAATACATGTAATTAGTGGAGTGAGCCTCTATAAGGAAGCTGTTGCCAGATTTTGATGAATTAGATGGAACTCGAAATCGAATTTTCGAAAGGAGGTCTGGGCACCTGACTCCCCAATGAGTTATTTAACGCAACAGGATTAAATCTGATATTATGCGTGTATTTTGTAAAGTAGACAAGTTGATAAAGGAAAGTGTTTCAGGATAGGAGATGCCATTCAACGCAATACCTAATTTAAAGCTAATCAATTTAAAGAGTCGACTTTGAATTCTTTCTAGAGCTTTGATATGGTGGAATACCGAGAGGGGCGTTGGAACACCGAGGGTCGAATACGACGAGCGACCGAGGAGGGCGTCTATGAGAAGATAGCAATTGAAGTTGTCGAGACGATGCCGAGGGAAGATTGCGATTGGTCCGTGAGATGCACGTGATAAAGGCACGTCACGGCTCCTCATTTCCGGGATGCGCTTCCGGATGTGCGCAAACGGGAATGAAAGATTTCTCCCGTGTCAATTAGTGCCCTCAAACTTAAAGTAATCAAGGAGATATTAAGCATAAATAGGATTTTCTTTGTTTATTTATATATATGTCATCAATAATAAATGAGCATGGAGTCTCAAAATTAATACTATCCACATTTATCGAATGTGATTTGTTGATTACTATTTTTAAAAAAAGCTGAGGCTTGTTTATTGAGGCTGAGCTACGAAATGCTGTTTTTTGGAGCCAATTTTTGAAGCCAGGGGAAGGCCAACCAAAGACGAGTGGAAAACATCGACTTACTCGGAAACGCCCTCTAACTCACGTGGAGATGGCTGAGAAGTCACTCTCTTTCAATTCGGTGTTTTATCAGGTACAATGAAAGGGAGAAAGAGTGATATGGTTCTTCGAAGCCAAGCGAAGAAGAGCTTTGCTAACAGTGTTCTAAATTTTTTTTCGAAAGTAAAGCATCTCGGAAATATAATAATTCCCTTGGATCAACCCCAGAAAAGGGAATAAGTTAAAGAGTAAATTTTTTCTTAAAAAAGTAAAACTTTCAAATCTTGTAATTGGTGCATTAAATACTGTGGCGCAGCATGAAATGAAATTGAATTTTCAAATTTATGAGTTTTAGGTTATTTGAAAATTTGTCAATCGCCTTGAATCTCCATGCGGTTAATGCCAGGGCAAGAATCTGCCAAATTTATACGAGATTTAGTATTTCATTCCGCCTACTTAGGAATGACGCAAAGTATTTTATGTATAAAGATTAAAGATAACGAATGCGTGAATATAAAAAAAATATTCGCCTGTATTTTTCCGCTCTACATAACTTCCAATATTTGGGTGCGTCTAAAATTATCACAAAACTGACATTCGAAAATATATCGTAATTTTAATAAATATCCGTAAGTTATTACTTCAAAAATACAAAATTATTACCAACAAAAATTTCTATCGGATCTAAAGTCCAAATTAACGCAATTAATGTTGCACAAAAGTTTTTAACTTCATTGATTTGAATGCAAACCGCAAATCGAGGAAGATGCTAACGTTAAATTTTTAGCCATTTATTTCCATGAGCCGCTAAATGTACGAAGATGCGATATATATGATCTGTTAGTAAACTTAGGAAACTATTAAAAACGTTCGCAACTTATCAGGTTAAGTAGTTCAAACTATCAAAGCAATTTCCAATAACACTAATACCGAATTACTTTCATTTCACGGAATTATCATTTAAATTACGGAATTAAACATTTACGTTGCTATAAAACAATAATTGGTTGCTACAGACGCTTAAACGAAATTTGAAAAAAAAAAAGTTTTGATGGTCTATTGACAAATTGGCTTATCCGTGAAGGAGACCGGTTGTTTACACGAAAGAAAATACACGAACATTTCACAAAGTTTTGGTGCATTTGATAATATTTATCGCAACTCCGAATCGAAAGCTAAATTACAGGACTAAGATAATAATCTTTATTTAATTTGCTCTGTTGTTTATATCGATTTCTAATGAGTGTTATTTCTAATTTAACTTTGCGAAAGAAATAAACCCTGCAAGCGATGAAAATGAACTTTACTGTATTTCTTACCGAAACAGTTTTAAAAACCTGGAGTCGAACCGGGGACAGTTAGGTAATTAAAATGTAGCTTATGTTCTGCGCAGAGAAGATATTTAACTATGTTTAAAGTTTGAAAGTTGTGCAAAGTCAGATTCTCGAGATTTGGAGGCACATACATGTACATCTACTTTTATTTACATAGATTGTTGTTGACTGTCGGTGACCGATTGCCGTCCATTTTGTCATCGTGTCGTTGATCTTTAACCCAAATGTAGGCCCAAAAATCATATCACAACAAAGCTAACGACCTCTGGTGTGAATCACGAGCGCGATCGCACGCCGAATGGAACGTCGCTGTGAAATTCGGGGGCGGATTTGGGTTACGGGAGATCGACGAACTCAGCGGGAGTGAAACATGGGAAAAGCGATAAAAATGGGGAACGAATTCTCTTTTTGCAGAAAAGGCAATAAAAGTGCGTCTGTTTAAAAAATAACTTGGCCGTACGCCTTCATGATCACACCCTCCGGATTCATTTGTCAGACTGGGAAACGGAAGGAGAAACAGGACATTGAAATCATTTTTCTAGTTTCCGTTGATTATCGACGATTCCTTCGTCATCCATGGAACTTCCTCTTAGTGAACTACATCCCACTTTAGTTTTCTTAAGATATGCAATAAACACGTTTCTATTCTATTTATTATAATTAAGGTATTGAATGAAATATTTTGCTATCACCGCTGATAAATATAATAAAATAACGCATAACTTCCAGATTCTCAGTGGGATTTCGTTGTCCTCGATTCCTTTTAATTGACAACTTGGGCATTTATTCGGATTGAAAGCCGAATGCATTAATTTAATATCGGAGTCGATCCGAGACTCGGACTGACGCCAGTTTTGTGGGCCGCACGACATTCGTCAAAGGTTAAATGAAAAGCAGAGCTTTCGGGGAAATTCGTGCTGAGGATTGTTTTCTCTGTCCATAAACTTGAAATCTACAAAAATATTGAATCGATTACATAGTATTTAATAGATTCGTCAATTTCTTTACTGCCCCATCTATTTGAGGGAAATTTTGCAGAATAGAATCCTAGGATAATATCATTCTTATGAATTATTTGAAGTATTTAAGAAATCATAATTACGTTGGACATTTCTTTGTTGTTAGGACAAAAATGTGGAACCGATGCTGATTGCAAGGCAACGAGTTTATCGTCTGCGATGGATCTTAATCTCCAATTCTTATGGCGTCTTTCTATTGATTGTGAATCGTTATGCCAGAGCCCCGTGGGTGCAAGGGGTGCACCGCACCAGGCGGCGGCATCTAAAGGGAGACAGGAGGAGCGTAGCAGACCATTACTATTACAACATCATTTTTTGTTGCTTTCTTAACCCTTGCCATATGACTACAACTTATCTAGGAAGGATTATGGTGGGAAATTAAATCTTGTGGTGGTGGTGTGGTGAAATTAAATCTTGTGGTTTAGTAAAAGTTTTGGTTAAAATGGAGTTGTTTAACGTTAATTATTACCACAAAGTTACTCCTGATTCTGTGTCGTTGATCAATAAAAGATTTTCTGGTAGCAAGAATAAATCTTTTTCAGGTTTTGCAATATATCTTTATAGAGATTTGATCGGAGTATTCCCTTATTTACAAATAGATTAGCGTGTTTTATTGACACTTCCGGAGACTGTCGCTGCTGGGGGGCGATTATTCTCAAAATTCATATTGTTACAGAAATGCGTTCATCGATAACAGACTAAACAATTGCACTTTCGTCAGCATAGAGAATGACATTTGTATCGGATTCGCTTTTAATCATATTTTACAATTATTCGCATTTGATATCTCGAAATATACATTTTTTAATTAAATGCTATTCTGCATTTCTTATTTACTTCTATTCCCTTCACGCTTGATTTCTAATGCTGCAATACAATCTTTATTATAAATTTTCATATGCAGTAGGGAAACATAAATTTCATATAAATCATATTATTTTAAGTTATGCGCATTGCGATGATAAGGATACTCGAAAGAAAAGTGAACAATTAATTCATGATGACGATTCACTACGTCAGGATACGGAGTATGCATAATTAACCGTCACTGATGTTTTGTGGCCATTGTAAGTTGGGGGACGAAGTCATAAAAAACTGATTTTTCAAAGTCCTACAAAATAATTTTTAACTGAAAACCAGGAAATGTAAGGTTTAAGTATTTAATTCTTAGGGGCGGCATATTGTGTTTGCAGGGCGGCAGAGAAGCCAGGTACGGCTCTGCGTTAGTGAGTTTGACCAGCGTTGTTGAAACTCTCTCGTTAAATATGATTTTGAAATTATTGCAAATTAATACGTAAAAATTTCTCGACAGCATCAGCGAATCACCGACAGTAGAATCTTCTTCAAAAATCAGTATGAAGAGGGCTACTGAACTACATCGTGACCGGGGCGCCAAAGTGCTAAGGATTCGTGTGATGTTGTGAAAAATCGAAGGAATGTCAATGGATTCATTTTCAAAAGAAAGTTGAGTTTTTTCAGAATGCTTTTACTTCTGTACCACTTTACCAAATATTATCGAATATAAGAGGCGCCTTTTGAGTGCTTCCAAATATCGGCAGACGATGTTGAAATTAGATTCGAGTGCGCATTACACACCATTCGCATTACTGTAAGGTATTTGTTGCTGACAAAAGTTTTTGAACTTAAACGTTTAAAATCTACGATTCAGTTTCACTCGTGTCAGTTAACGTCCTTTTGTCAGGCAATAGTTAACGCTCTCCTTCATCGGTATGCCAGTTGGTTACGATCAATGCTCGCTTCTTACCATACCTTATTTGTCTACATCTAAAAATCGCCCTGTCACCCACCCCCACTTGACTTCCAAATCTTGGCTGCGTCTTTGATCGGAGAATACACGCTATTCTTTGCGTGAGTAGTGCAGCCGTTGCAAGTATTTCGTTCGATCATTGGAAATGAATTTTCAAAGGGACGCTAACTTCAAGACCGGTTTCGATTTTAAGTCATATTTCGAATTAAAATAAATTGTCAAATTTCCAAAGTGAAACCGACGTACAACTTTGAGACGTGACTTAGTGTAAAACTCATTTACAGTCTACAGTTTATTTTTAGAAAAATACTTTAGAAAAGAATTCTTGTCGACGGAGACATTTTGTTTTCATCGATCTGGCTACGAATGAGTCCCACGAGATATAGCCAGAATTGTTTCGTTAATCCAATGCTATGATGAGATGAATTGAGTCGAAAGGAGGCTATCAAACGCGCACGCGTGTTTTCCTCGATGGCCACGTTCTCTGTTCTTTCGGCGTGCGTTTGATATCCCATCTCCGCTTCTTGAATAAATCGAAAATGTTGTGGAAAGAGAGTCTGCGGACCACTTAGTAATAAATGATTCGCCGAGGGAAAAAGAGGAACTCGGCTGGAAAAGGAAGAATGAGGAAAAGAGAAATGCGCTCGGAGAGTCATTTCAAGTAAAAAAGCGCGATTGAGAACTATGAAAAGTGAAGAAGAGAAAAAATGAGCGGAAAGACTTGTTTAATGTAAATCGAGGAAAAGGAGTTGATTTGGAGGAGAAGTTGGACAGGGGCGGATTTACGCGGGCCTTAGGAACTAAGAGCAGATTGAGGCCCTCACAAGGGGATGTCCGGAATTCTTCCATTAAATACACAAATATATATCCCGCAGAAATCTCAGTCGCTTCACTACGGCAACAGTAAACAATTGAATTAAAATGCGTAGTATTTATATAAATTAGAATATATTACAAACATTTTTCTTTATGTACTGATATAAGTAACGTAACATATTCTACAAATACAATCAGTTAGAATCACTAAACGAGTGTTAAATTCTCTCTGGAAGAGAAATACCAGGACAATTAGCTATTGAGAAATTATTAGCACAGCCTTATTGAGGCCCCAATGTGGTGGAGGCCCTCAGCTGGCGCCTATTATGCCTATAAATCCGACCCTGCAGTTGGAAAAGAAGTCATAAACGAAGAATTTGCAAAAAATGAGAAACTAAGCAACGCGATTGCACTTCAGGCTCCATTTTCACACCATTTAGATCAGAAACCATTTGCAACTCGCTTCGGTTTAGAGCGGACAATCCGGGAATCCAGAAGTTTGTCCGAAGTCGCGGCATAAATACGAACACTTTATGAACGAAGATTAACTTTCTCGAATATCAGCAGTGTTCGGCCGAATCCTTAATTCTGTCAGTGCGACGAAGAAAGCATTCGATCCCCTTCAAAACTGTTTTAATTTAATTGTTGAATGATGAGAGTGTAGCAAGATGCGCATAACTTTTTAGAAACAGAAAGAACTTATCGTGCGAGTGCTGTTTCTAGATTTGTTTTCTTCTCCAGAATTCGGCTTCTGGAGATTTCAGCGCCGCTATTTCGAAGGTACTGCTAAAGTAAAGTAGGTTAGAGAGACTCTCGGCCCACCTGCAGATGAGCTCAACAGCTATATTTAAAGTGCAGCTTCACTTCGAATTTTCCAAGGAGAGTCGAATTGTATTCGCGCGCGTTAGTGCACGCGGTGAACGCACGAAATGAGGGAGGAGGGGCACGCCACGTGGGCGACACGTGCAAGAGGGATAAATGGCGGCGCGTTACATTTGCATCTGCAGACGATCGGCGCTTCCACTCGCCTTGTCCACGACGTTGTCATTGACGGGAACAATCTTCTTCTTTAACATTTTTGAGGGTAATTTTCCTGATATACCACAACGTTGGTCATCCAATCCTATATTTCCACCTTCTCTTTGGACGGCTGTCCCCTCATCTTTATTTTTCTTTCTCACCGAAGAAGAAAAATGTGGCGAAGTTCAATGACGAGGATTACACGACGATCCGATGTGAATATTGCAACGAGTGCTGAAGTAATGACCATTACTTATGAGACAATCTTACTTTTTGGAATTGATCGTGTTCTTTAGATGAATTTAGCGAACTATTCTTATCTTTAGCTATATAATTCCATTTGTAACCCTGCGTAACTTTTAAACTGTTATTATCTGTTTTTATACGTTTATCATTCGATTTTCATTTTTTTTCTCATTTTCGATTTCCTGCTATTAAAATTTATTGTATTATATATTGGTTTCATATGCCTTTACTGTGTTTCGCCGTTTTTTCCACCTCTTTAATTATGATCAAGACCGATTGATGTCGATCGAAAACACGTAGCTGTTTACTTCACTGAGCAGTGAGAGTGGGGAGGTGAAGTAGAAAATAATGTGAGGATGAGATATTGAGGGAAATAGATTGCTAATGAAATTATCTGAAATGAGGAGTCAAGCAACACAAATCCGGTGGTGCAGTGGTAGCGTATCCGATTTCAAGCTTAAAGGTCCAGGGTTTTAATCCAAATATCTCCAAATTAATCCAACTTTTCAAATCCAATTTTTCCAACGAGTAGTCTTAGATGGGGCTTTTTCTGATGAAGTGGAAGTGACATCAGGGGTACCTCAGGGTACTTATCGAAGACAACGTTAAGAGTAACGCAAGGCTCTTTGCGGACGACACCCTTATGTGCAGAAAAAACCAAAACGCGGAGGATTCATTGATATTACAGAGTGACCTGGACGTTGTTACCAAATGGTGTCAAGATTGGCAGCTCAGTTTAAACATAGAGAAATGTGTAGCAATGAGCATGACCCGCTCTTCGATCAGAAGCGAAAGCCTAACTCCCTATACCATTAGCGGCTCAACGTTATAATCCGTGAATCAATACAAATATTTAGGGGTCGTTTTCAGTAGTAATTTATCATTTAAAACGCATATACGAGATATAGTGGGGTCAGCCGATAGAACATTGAGGCTATGTAACCGCGTATTTGGAGGCAGTGAAAGAAGTAGCTTATGTTTCACTAGTTCGTCCCCCGCTAGAGTCGTGTGTCAAAGAGGTAGCTTATTTTTCATTAGTTCTCTCGTTACTTGAGTACTGCTGCGCGGTGTGGAATCCGCACGAGAAGGGTTTGATTTTGGAACTAGAGCGCGTACAACGTAATAATTTTATAAAAACATCGCGGGATAAATGCACTGTATCAATGAAGCAGTGGTTAAGATTAAAAAATCTGTATTCCTTATAGAAACGAGCTACTAAAGATATTAACTAATAAGATAAGGACTTATTAAAGGTAAAAGTTTAAATAATTTCTTTCTGCTCCATAAAAAAGATTTGGCAATTCCTTTTTGCAAAATAAATCTTTATCAATTACTTTGGCCAGTTGAAGCCGATATGTCTCGTGAATATGTAAGTTTGTGTCCACGTCGTTTGTTTTTATGCTTCCAGACGACTTGTGCACTCGAATGGGCGAATACAAAGAAATGGTGTTTTCTAACCATTATCTCGTTTTCACACCATGTTGCGCACTATTTAAGGCCAAAGCGGCAATTTGCCATCTGACATTTGAAGTCAGTGCTTTTCCTTTTACACAATAGCAGATAGATAATGAGAAATGAATCGGCTATTCATTTAACATTTAATTTCGGTTGTATTACATTTTATGACTTTGAATACAGTTTGGACGTCTCCTGTAGTCGGAAAGCGAACTCTCTTTTGTACTCAACACATAAAGAGAGTTAAGACTTTATAATTTTTATATTCTAATTCTTAAAAGTTAGAAGCCTTAATTCGTTCTTATCAACACGTATGCTTTTCTAGCGTTTACTTTAAAAGAATTTGTTATAACTCGAGCGTTTGAGTGTTAATTACACTATTTCCCTTTTTGCAATAGTTTTTCATATTTCATAAATAAGTTGCTTCTCAGCGTATTTGTAAATAGAGGTTGTGACTTCTCTTATACACTGCTCTCCTTGTTCCTTTTAACCACATTATTATCCTAGTTTTTCTTCATATTCTGTACTTTCCTGTGCTAGTCTAAATATTTCGTTTCACACACACGCGTATAAATTTTCATTCATTTCCTCCAAATTTCACAATTCTCGCATTCATAGCATTTATCACTTGCGGTCAGTTTTCCCTTTTCTCCCTCTTCCTTTTCTCCCTCTTCCTTTTCTCCCTCTTCCTTTTTTCCCTTTCGTGTTCCGCCGTATTCTTCACCCTTCCAACCCACGCGTCCATCCTTTTCCTTTCTTTCATTCAGTACCTCATTGCTTCTGCGCGCCCTCCTGTTCCTAATGCATTTCTTTTCCATTGATTGTGAAACTCGAATTCCTCTCAAATAATTTTCATGTAACGCGTCTCTTCGGCAGAAAGAAAACAAAAGAATGTCAACGCAGGGGCATTGTCTCGTCTGTTTTTAAACGGTGACAAATTCGAATCGGATGCAGATAGTGACCGCATGACAGACGCCGTGGAAATGTATTCGGCGGCGTAAATAGGTGAGCATCCTCTCGTGGGAATATTATGTATGTACGAGTAAAAGATTCGCTTATCGATTCACTTTCGAACCTTTTCTTTTCTGGCGGGAAAATGGGCGTCGTATGCACGGGAAAGGTCTTTGACTCTGGGTTACTGGTCGCATGTATTTCAAATCACCGGAAACGCTTTCCTAAGAACACTGACTGACCATTGCTGCAGCCTTGATTTGCATTGTTCTGCCGAAATGTCCTTATAAAACATTCCGTTTGAATCGATTAGCGATTTTTGGACTAAATATGATAAAGTAATTAATTTAATATAACACATTAACGATGGCCGTCGTCTGTATATCCATTAACGCTGCTTTTATTTGTTGTTTATTTCCATTGATTCTTGTGACTAATTTCTCCATTATTTATTAACTTTTAATTGATAAATATCGATAGCTCTCTATTTATTTGGTCACGTCTCTCATGGACAATTGCGGAATCACGACCATCTGATCCAGTCTCTATTAGCGATCCAAACAGGGACATTTTACGAAAAGTCGATATATTTAACAAATGTTTTGCTATTTCGAGTTGAAAACAGTATTCGTCGATGAAAAATATATCACATTTTCTCCCTTTTTGCAATCCTCCCGATTTCGCTCGACTACTATTTCTAATTAAAGTTACAAAAGGAAAAAATATGCAAAAGAAACGAAAAATGAGATTGAAATGTTTTTCTTATGGAAGATATGATATCAAATAAGTATACTCTAAAATATGCGCAGGACAGTGATTACTATAATGGATGTTTAAGATGACTACTCATCCTAATTGACGTAATTTTCTTGTTTCGGATGCACTTTGATTTTAATTAGTATCATTTTGAGGTTAAACTTCTGTCCTCAGCGGCGAGTTTCGCTACGTCATTGGCGGGCCGCGCAGTGTTTATTTTTTCCTTAAAGGAAGGCTAAAAGAGGGAGTGACTGAAAGAATCGCTGGATCTTGAAAACAAAAGACTCTCTAATTGTCGACCGTGACAAGACCGGGACAGATCGTCCCAATGACTCAGTCCCAGTGAACTTCATCGCATTCGGATCGCTTTTGTTTTTCTAATGAATCATTCAGCTGCAGTCGAATGTGGCGCTCGTGCATGTGAAGGCCACTGCGTGTGGGTCCCTCTATTGAGAGCTCTGCGGAATCGCCGTCGGACGAAAGGATTTCTTTGTCCCGAGGAATTGTGTTTTTTATTAGCGATTTATTTCTCTCCTGCATCCGTAGTAAGAAAAGCAAAAGGGTTTTCTAGCAATTGTTTCATTATTAACGACTTTTATTTTCCTCGATTTTAATAATAATAATAAAACGTCTTTATTTAAAGCCGAGATTGAGACTTATTAGTCTCTTCTTACATCAAACACATTACAGATGGAATGGAAGAGGTATTGGGAGTTGAACTAAAGAAATGCAGTAAAAGAAGGAACACTTGTGTTGGTTAAAAAAACCTAAGTCTGCACTAATGAAAAATTTTGTCCCTGCAGAAAAACAGCCTCGTGAAGGGGGGCGTGAAAAACTTGCGAAACCTAGATATAGTAACAACTAAAAATTTAAAAGAAGGCAAAACAAGTAAAAGAAAAGTATCAGCAACACATCTGGAAAAAATGCATAATCCAGAAATTATTATTATATTATTATTAATTATTATTCATTAGAAATAATTCAGGTAAGAACAGATGTTGGATTTGAAATTATGAGAAGTAGGCAGTGAAATGTAATCAAACAGAAAAATGAAAGGAATAAGGAAATATAGAATAAAGATGAAATATTGGAAGAATAAACTGAAAAAAAAAAACAAATACAAAAATTTGTATAAACATTTTAAATCAATGTACGTAAAGCCAACTTCTCAATTGCTCTTTGAAGGTTTATTCACATGCTGTTTCTTACCACAACATTGAACTCTGGAAACAAGTCTTATTTTATAAATATTTAGAGTCTTATAGTCTAAAGTTAGGTTCCCGAGAGAGAGCAACTGTACCGATTATCTCCTGGATTAAGTAACCAAGAAACCCAATTACAAGTAATTCATTCTTCGAATGAGCACAAATCAGTATTCAATGACGTTTTTACATCTTTTCTGGTCAATGGCGGATCCAGAGATGGGCTATCTTCATGCCGAACATTAACGAGGTTTGCCTCGAACATTTCTTCATCGGAGAGCCGCAAATGTTTGGCCGCAAGTGAAAGCTTCAAGCCGCAAATAAGAGACTTATTGTCTATATTCAAAGAGTGTAATTTCGAAATTATACGTTGGGAAACTATTTAAATTTGTAAATAAAGTGAAGGAGATCCGCTTCTATTTTATTTTCACTTTAAATATAAATGACGAAGTATTTATCGTACCGAATTTCTCGCAAAAAGTTGAAGGAAAGCCGCTCTGAACGCAGGTAAATTCCGCAGAAAGATTGGCCTTGGACGGAGGGAGTGAACTAGGAGCCGACATTATTTTCACGGTTGCCATTCATTTATATGCCATTTATCACGACAAAATGGTATCAATAAAGGCTTGTCGGTAGATAATTAATGCACTAAGATTATATACACGATGAATGTATTTTCATTTTCTTACGTTTTTCCGCCCTTTGCTAATTTCTAAATTAATTGTCAGATTCAGCGATCAAACGATTTTGCGAATGTCGTCGTAGAAAAAAATACTTTCGTTGTCAAATATTATTTCCGATAAAAATTGCCATGCGATACATTTTCGAGTGTATGGAATCGTAAAATAGGACTTGGCGAAAATGAAAACTGTTCTCATAACTCTCGATTCATAGAGAACGGAAGTAAACGGGAAACCGTAGGTGAGTTTGTCATAAGGAAAGATACAAGTTGCATTTGTTTCATTTACGGCCATTTTAATTGCACCGTTTCATTCTGCAGCAACAGCACATCTTTAATTGCTATTCTCTATAGCTTCTGAATCTGGCAAATGCTCTATTGTTATTGATGCTTATGGACGAGAAATGTGAAACGATGCGTCGAGTGCGAAATTGAGAAATGTATCAGTAAATGGAGGGTGACATTATCTTCCAGCTGAGCTGAGATTTTGAAATTCTTGATAGTTGATTAATTGCGAATGTAATTCTTCGCCTTCAATTAACATTGAATATAACATTTAATTTCTGTCCAGTGCTTATAATAACCTCTTTGAATGCTTAATTTTTATTGTACATCAATTTCATTGCTGCAATCGTGATAGCTACGTTTCTTTTTTATAGATGAAAGTCAAGTTTGTTTGCCTTCCGAGGAATATCTCACATTCATCTACTTTTATAAAAATAAAACAGTGATATTATTTGATTAAATTTTCAGAAAATATTGGCTTGTGTAGTTAACGCACAAAGTCATGAGGTTTTGTAAAATTGCTTCACTTTAATTTCAATTTTTGGCGGGTTTCTCTCGCCTTAATTTATTGGGAATTCATAGATCGTTTTTTCAAACGTTCATTAAAATTCGAGGCGCGGGATGCGATTTCAATTCACCTTGTTCAGTCAACTTTTTATTCACAAGAGAAACTCCATTTGCATGGGCAGTATTTGGCCGTTGCAAACTTAGTGCATGCCCTTGGTAGGAGTCGAACCCACGACCTTGGCGCCGCCAAGCAGATGCTCAAACAGCCAAGGACGGCCGGATTTAATCGCCGCGAAGAGAAAAAGAAGACGAAGCGCGTGCGTCGCAGATTTCTTCTTTTTTTACTATTTCTCTCGTCCGCAGGTTGGCGCTTGTGTCGCCCACGCGACTCGTGTAGCTGCTCCATTGCCTCTCAAATGCGCCTGCAATGGCGGTTTAAATGGAATTCGCGCTCTTTCCATAGGGCTCGCTTTTACGACATGCAACCTTCTCGTTGCGGAGCAAGATTGGAAAGTAATTTAACTGTACACTAGTTTCATGAACGGAAATATCTGTTGGCAAGTCAACGCCGAATTGCAAATTAAAAATGTATTCTTGTAAATTAGGAGTCTGCGAATTATCCTTCGAATCGAATCGGAGGGTATTGTCCTATTGTCACCAGTGTCATCACAGACTTGCGTGATTTGCTTTTCGTACACTTCTCTAAAATGAAGGAAACTGATTAATAGGTTGCAACATTGGCATGAATTTCAGTTAATTCAAAATTTCTTTAGGATAGTATTAGAAGCAGCTATAAAATAAATAATTATGTCCTCAAAATTAGTCTTCTCAAATTTAACTTGGCCAAATTCTGTCAGATCGAAATAAAAAGCAATAAATTTATGCTCACTATAAATATTTGTCTTTATAACACACCACCATCAATAAAAATAAAATTGACAGACATTAGTAATTTGGGTATTTCATTTTAATTTTTTTATTTTACTCCCTAAAAAGTTGAAAACCATCGAAATGGGTCGATTAAGTTAGTTATTTTACTGCATTTTCCACTGCATGCGACTGTCTGTTGATATTTTCCTGATGATGGCTGTGTAGCCGAAGATGTAATAAACATCTCGTAATAAAGAAACTAAGTTTTCCTCATTCCTCTGTTAATATTAATGCACTAATTGAGAACTATCGCTATGCGTCGTACTGCTTTTATCGTTCATTCAAGTAATGTGCTGTAATACGCAATTTATGATTTCAGTAAACATTTAGTCTCCACACATTGCGATCCATATTATAGCTCCTGAAGTAAATCGTAATTAGACCTTTCGGCTGTGCTGGCTTAGATGTGACAAGATTTAGATAAGAAACTCAGTTAGTGGAACTCAGTCTTGCATTAGCTATAGTTTCTAAGTAACCATTTCTGCAAGTTTTTAGTGATTGGATTTATTATGTCAATGTCAAAATCCATAGTCATAATGTTTTTGTTTTCATTTTGATCAAATTTATATATTTCATCAGAAGTGGTTATAACCAAATAGTAAAAGTTTGCATGCTTAAATATATATGTTATATACAAAAGTCTCCCAAACGGCACGGAGAAATGTTCTGGTGGAATAGCTCAATGGATAGAGCAACCGACCGGCAATTAGGAGACCCGGGTTCGAGTCCCGGTTCCGTCAGACTTTTTTCATGTCCGTTTCTCCTTGGGAATTTTCCTAGATGCACGACTTATCGTGCCAAGTCATCTTACTCATTTCCTTGTATACATATGTTTTGAAACGTTAAATACTTTAAAATTTTGACCGATCAACCTTATTTTCTCTGTTAATCATTATGGTCTTTATCAAGGTGAAACTGAGACTAAAAAGTCTCTTCTTCCATCTAACTGTGTGTTAATGTAATTAGTTCTATTTTTAATTATTGTATTGTTATTGATTATACTGTTAATCAATATAGTGGAGGATTTTCCTTCTCATTTGTATTTACACAGATAAGCTTTTCCTTCCTCTGGCTAAAGATGGTTGTTGAAATTTTGTTTAGCCATTTGCCAGGGACACATTTCCATTTTTGTATAGCATTCTTATTTTTAGGGCTTGGTCACCCTAAATTAGAGCGAAAATATAAAATTATGATTCATGAGTATTGCAATTAGTCCCATGAAACAGGGTTTTCAGAAAGACTTGCTTGTGCTCATTCCTTACTTCCCCATTTGGGTTCGAGAGAAGAGTCTCAAATTCGCCCTAATAAAGCCGATTATTATCCTTTCTTGAATGCTTTACTTCTTTGGTCAGATTACATTTTAAGCCTTCATATTCTCGTTAGGGAAATGTTCATCTAGTAAACGAAGTATTTATCGATTACAAGTTATGATTCCTTCTGTAATCCGAGCGCTTACATTCAGGGACGGAATTTATAATTAGACGCAATAGGCCCTCGCTTAGGGCCTAATCCGCAGGGGGGGCTCAATAAGACTGTGCTAATAAACTTTCAGTAACAAAATTTTCTGTTTTTTCTTTGATTGAAGAGAGAATTTTACATTTTTTTGAGTGAGTGCACATAATTTATTACATTTTTTTGCCAAAAAGGTTAATGACTGTCGTGTATATGATAGGAGGAGACATGGAAATCTATTAGCATAAGATTTAATGCTCAGGTAAGTACTTTGAGATCTTGGAAGAAACTTCGAACCAAGTATTACTCAAACAAATTGATAACGAAATTTGGCAATTAAACACCAAAATTTTATGAAAACAGGGGTGGTGCCATGAGTTCAAATATTAATATCCCTGTTTACGAAAAATGTATTGAGTTAATTGGTTTAAATGGACGCGGATTGCACTCAAGTGATCCGATCCCGCGGACGCGCCGTAACAGAATCGCGCACCGCGCACTGGCATTAGGCGCAGTTTACGATTATTTTGTAGGCATTTGTAATCACTTGCATCGTAGTGTTCCTCATTGAATTGGATCACGCTTTCTTCTGACTGATTCATTGGCACTGACTGTTTCTCTGGGTGAACGGAAAGTGGTTAGAGTCTCAGTCTCTCGTCGACGCTGTGAAGTGCATATCTCTGCCGCAATGCTCATTGCGATCACCAAAATTGTATATATTGGTAAATGAAGAGGTTCATTAACCCCAACCAACTCATCTTTACCAAAGTGGTGACCCTTAACATTTGTGATTGCGACGTGAATCGATCCCGATAGTGAGTGTGTTCAAGCGCGAACGTGCACGCGCCGCGGTGAAGCGTTCAAGGGAAGAAAAAACCGACTGTATTTTCACAATTAAGGTTCGCATTAAGACACCAATCCATAACTTAATTACATTGTATAACAAATTTGACTGAAGAACTGATACCTGGTGATACTATTTTCACGTGGGTGCAGTCTATGTATACAAAGACTCTTGGGAAATGAGCCAATTCGTAAAGTATTTCTTGAGCATCACTCAATTCTATTATTAAAGATGGACGTGAAGAGATCTTAATCCCGTCATTGCAAGAGTAATATTTTTAATGACTCTACGGATACGGTTTGTTGGAGTTAGATTGAAGATTTCACTCCATTTTTCAGGATTTCAGTACATTTTAAGTATATATTACAATACCGGGCCTATGTATTGTAATTCAAACAGGTTTCGTTATTCTTGCCGTAGTGAAGCGACTGAGATCTATCGGATGCACAATATGTGTATTTAACACAAGAATTGGAATTCTCACTCTCATAACTCCAAGTGGGGGCTCCACTCTGGTCCAAGGACCTCTGATAGCTTAATTCCGCTCCTGCTTACCTTAGATACGGAAAAAACAAGCCGTCCAAGTTTGGAATACCTCCATTGCATTACCGTCCTAATATTCGTGGACGGTGAACTTATTAAGAAACAAATTGTTAAGTCCAAAGACGTCGAATACAACACGGTGAGGTGCCTTCGTTGATCCGAAGAGTAAAATAAATCTTCAATTTGTGTCTGTGTGCACCTTTGGCCGCATTTGCGTCCTCAGACCCCGACTCGACTCGCACGTCATCTCGATAGGACTGCGAGGAAAATTGTGGCGGCTATTTGATATTTTTCGATTTGGAATTTAAAGTCGAATTTGTAACACGAATGTAATGGAATCGGATTTCATCTCCTCTGGTCCTCAATGCTCACTGTATAAAAGGTCTTACAAGGAGTTGCTCTCACTTTTTCCCGGGGATTTTGATGAAACTTTTTGTGGTGATAGCGGTAGTAGAGTAATGAAAAGGTGTAAGATCTCCGTCGTTGAGGCTTTTTGGTTGAAATAAGGTAATTCGATCGGATATATCGAGTAATAGATGCAGTTGTTGTACTAGTGTTCATTAGGAATTAAATTATGTAAATATAATAAAAGAAAACGAAAAAAAATACTACCAAACAGTGGGTACATGGGCGGGCAATGAGGTGTATTGTGGGGTTGCCTATACTCCGAGGACCAATTTTCAATTCATTATTGCAGTGAATCTAAGGCCCATTCACACGAACCCCTTTACACCTATTCATTACTTCACTATCACCACAAAAAGTTTCATCAAAATCCCCGGAAAAAAGTGAGAGCCTCTTCTTGTTAGTTATAGAATGTTCTTCAAATAATTGCCAATTAGGTGTGCGTGAATTATACCGAGCAATCATGACCTTTTGAATTAAGTTGACTGTGGACAGTCAAATTCAGTTTAACTACTTAATCTAAGGGTTTTTAAACTTAATCTCTGATAACCTCATTCCAACTAATCATTTGAAGATATGCAATCAAATGTCACTATTCGCGTATCATATTTCATTATTTTAATATATCATGTTTCGTTATTCCTCTTTAATTCGCAATTAAATCGTCAAATATCTCCAATATAAAAGTAAATTATGATGTGAAATTACGTGGAGGCTGTTATTATTCCTTAGGAAAATGTTTCTCGTCTCATTGTTTATCATCAGAATCCTCGTTGTTTGTATCGAAGTTTATTGTAGGCTCTTATGCCCATGTATTGCTGGCATCATCATGCTGGCGAAATCATTTTAATGGCATATGTTTTTAGTACTGTGGTATAAATTTTACCTCTATTTTCATATGGGGGTTTTGAAAAAAGGTACACCCACGGCCAAATATCCGTATTGCTATAAAAAAGGAGACGTTAATTTAAGACTTAATTTCTTAACATTATGAATAGGAGTTTGAGATAATGATATATCAATATGATTCAACCTGACTACTTGGAACGCCACGTGATAAATAAAAGCAGAAATCCGTGTTTTCCACAGTCGTTTTTTTGTTATATTGGACCGGTTTCGGCCTAGACACTTCAGCTGAATTGAGGTGAATATTGCTGTAAACGGGTCGAATATTAAAAATATTTCCGCGGAAAAACGAAGTCCTGCTTTAATTTTTTAATTGGTACATACTTAAAGCGAAGTACCAAAAAAGTGAGAAATCTCTGCTGCAAGACATGCCAGCTCATGAAAGGGAGATGAAAATAAACTAGAGGTAACCAAATCAATCCAAACCATAGAATATAAACAAAGAAGATAAACAAATCAAACCAAAGAAATTCGCAGTTAAAACAAAACCCGTATCCGTTTAAAAGTTTATGCAGCAACAAATGTAGGATTTCTTTAGGACCGACAACAAAAAATCACTTTCTATTTTGTAAGATGTTATTAAAAGTGCGACGTTGAATCGTTACAAGTGACTATGGCCATGACTCAGCTGTATCACCACGATTACGCCAACGAATCGGCGTCACCGATGAACACTTGTCCCATCCGAATTCTGCTTTTATGCCTGATGGTGAGAAGTGATTGCGGCCATTATTTTATCCACTCTACGTATTAGCGCCTTCTCTATAACACGTATATTTCCCCGCCTCTTCCCCTTCCAGATGAATTTGCATTCTGTCCGACGACCATTCTTCGAACTATGATGACTCTCAGAGAACATTTTAAAAGGACGCCAATTTCGTCGCATTTGAATTCGACACCACTCTCCGCGAGAGTCCACTTCCTGTCCCCCAAATAAGGCGACTTTTGGGTGCTCCTTCCGTCCTCATAAGGTCCGCTGTTTTGTGCCGTTGCATCGGCGGACCACCCAAAGCGAATCACAGATTGTTTATCTGGACCCGTTCCTTAAATCGGGCTCGTGGATTATGGCGATGGATCCATTCCATCCCTCCGATTACGTTTCCGGTCGTTGAGTCACGCTGATTGGATGCCTATCCTTTCATCTTGCTGACGCTGCCTTGCAAGGATAGTGATTTGGGAAGCGAAGGGTGGTTTGCTTTTCGGATCTTTCGACAATATCTTCAAAACTTGGCTTTATAATTGCCACCAGTATTTCAACTCTTTATTAGTCTTGGGTACACTTGTGTTATTACGTCAACCCTGGGGGTATCCAGATCCAATTTATCCTTGTCCATTTTGTAGGACCAGCAATTTGCCTTTTGCCTTGGGACCCGTCTGCATCTAGGCAACTTCCGTCCTCCTCAGACAGATTTAAACAGTTTTGTTTTCTTGTTTCGTTAATCAGGTCACGTGAAAATAGAAATGAAATTATCGACTTTAATTTACTTTTCGTTCACAATTTACAATTCGTTTTTCTCGGTACATACATTTGTTTTTATCATTCCAATATTTAATCTTTATTCAATATTTTACTATTCCTTTTATTATTTTGTTTAATTATTCTTTGATACCTATTTATAATTTCAAAACCAACATTATCTCTTATCTGAATTAATTGTAAGAATTATGGATTTTCTTGCTTTTTTCAGCTGTGTTGCTGACACTTTTCTTTTACTTTTCTTCTTTAAATTTTAGTCGCTACTGTCAGTGGGTTTCGCCAGTTTGTCACGCCCCCCTTCCCGAGGGTGTTTTCCTGCAGGGTTTTAAATTTTTCCTATGTGGAGACTTAAGTATTTTTGAACCCACATAATATTCTTCTTTTATTGCTTTAGTTCAACTCCCAATACCTCTTTAATTCTATCTGCAATGGCTAAGGGTTTGATAAAAGAAGAGAATAATAAGTCTCAATCTCGCCCTAAAATAAGGATGTTTTATTATTATCAGTGTCCTACCCGAAGGAAAAATGGACATGAAAAAATCTATTCTGGGACCAGGACTAGAAGAAGGAATACTCAACTTTCAGAGTGGATACTTTAGCCAGTGATGGGCAGACTACGGTCCGTCTCCTATTTTATCCGGCCGACAAGGATGATAGCGGCGTGAAGTATCAGTGGTTGTTAAAGGATTAGGAGTTTTATAAATCATATTATAGCCCATGATGTTTTCATATCCTTCTCTTATTTCGAGCCAAATCAATTTTTCATACATATATTAGGCTTAACGAACTCGAGAAATGCAAGAATTTCCGAAAACATTATTTTTTTAATATGTGCACACGTAACTGAGGTCCGCCCAACTCAAAGCAATGTGCTATCCGGCGTAAGAACTTTGCGCACCACTGCTTTAGCCAATTATGCTATCGAATCAGAACATTGTCTCATGCCGTTTTGGGAGTATGTTCTGGTGCGATAACTAATTGGCTAAAGCACCCGCCCGGAAATTTGAGGATTCGTGGTTTAAGTCCTGTCAGTCTTTTCATATGACCGCTTTTCCTTGGGATTCTGTTTTTTTGAAATTTTCTTGGAATTTCACTTTTTTACTTGATTGTTATTGGTCGGTTCACATGCCTTAATATTCCCTACTCAACGCCTTTCGCTTTTTTCGTATCTCACCCCACCCTTAAGTCACCTAACATCTTTTGTTTCTGACTGTCCCTTGCATTCTAACCTCAATGACATTTCTCAGTAATCCCTCTCTTCTCAATATTTGCCCATTTCCTTCATCTCTTAATTACTTCAATTAAACCTCCTCCAGCACAATCTCTAGTGCCTCTGTGTTTGTTGTTCTACTTTACATCTTTCTTTTTCCATCATACACCATTTTCTTTGGTACTACTTTAATTTTTAGAATATTTATGAAACACCATTCAAGTACGGCCTAATATTTCCCCATTTAAAAACTGACTTCCAAGTTGTCCTATGGTGAAAGTGCATATACCGTAATCATGATGACAAAAGAGAGGTCTGATGTTCTTTCCATGTGAACTGTGGTGCCGAATTGCAGTTAGACGAAGTACGAGCCCATTTAAATGGTTAATTTGGGTAATTGTGAATTAAAGCGCCGGGACTATTGAAACTTTTAAGATGAGAATAAATTAGAATCGCTAGGTACTTATGTGGGTGATAAATCGATTTCAATTCCTTTGAGTCATTTTGTTGAATTAAATGTCGTGGCTGAATGCTAATCGTCATAATTGTCGCTCAGGTCCCTTAAAGATTTCAGATAAGGAAATAGTCATAAAAACAACACACAATGTTAAAGACAGCGAACTTCATTTCGACTTTTCGCAAGTTTTTCGTTCAGTGAAAAAATACAAACCAGATAAAATCAAATTCATTAGCAATTTATGTTAAATCGAAACTAAAATCAAACGTTAAAGATACTGCATTTTGGAGTCATTTGTTTTTCTGTGGGATCTCTAGATTAGTTTTTACTCGGCTCGAGTACCCATAATGAAAAATCCCCCAGCAGAAGATGTAGCCGATGTTGTGCGTCCTCCGTAGGCCGTACTGACTTCCGTTACGTAGGCCGTACTGATTTCCGTTACGTAGGCCGTACTGATTTCCGTTACGTAGGCCGTACTGATTTCCGTTACGTAGGCCGTACTGATTCCGCGAAAGAAACCAAAGAAATTGATGCGAGAGGTACGAGTTACTTCAAAAGTTCAATTTTCCGCGAAAAGTAACGAAGATTAGGGAATGAAGTGAAAACGGAAATAGAGCCATGGTGCTTACACCCACGCGCTGAAAGGGTACTTATGTAGATAAAAAGCGATATCCTTGTTCATTAGCTTATTCTGTACTCCCATCAAATAGACCAAGATTATTCTAATGTTAACAGGTTTAATAACAGCAAATTTTTCAACAATATTTTTCATTTAAGAAACGTGTAGTATTTAGTCGATTATGATAGTAAAAAGACATTGGAACGCTTCCCTCGGATGGTAGTTGCGAATAAATAGGGAATGTCGTTGCATACCAAACGGTTAACTATCCAAATCCCAAAAATTATGGAAACGCATAACTGGGAAACGAAGAAACAAAGATACACTCGTACTTTCACAAATAGCGCGAAGCATTTACTTCAAGATTAAATTTCTCTCCACCAGGTCAGGTAGCTACCTGACCTGGTGGATAGCCCTCGAAGAATTTATCTATATACACTTTCATGGGTCGTCCTATTTCTTTTGTTTAGAATTATCGCGGATTGTATAACGTCTCTGTTTTATTTTGCTCTCGGCCTAAGTAGTTGAGAGGTCTCAGTACGTACTGTTTTATGCATAAAACTTCTCCAAATTTTACGAACAGTAGCAACCGAATCTGCTCTCTTCCAATTCTTCACATTCTACGTTAGGGAGTATTACTTAGAAACGCTAGCAGTTGATTGGAACAATTTTGATTGAAACTGACGTGTAAAATATGTTACTTATCACGTTTCTTACCAATAATTCATTGTGTCAACGCTGTAACAATTTCTTCAGCTGTAATAAGAGTAGATATAGGTTTCTTTCCCTATTCACACGGCTGCTCTGAATTAGAAGAGTATGTGTGAATGCGCAGTAAAACCCTGTCACTGTTTCTAATTTCATAATTTGATCAGTTCATAATTCCACCGATTTGAAATATCTGCACTTCCAACGATAGAGCGTCGCAGTCAATTCAATAAGCTACCGAGCGTTGAAATCTCCCGCATCACTGCTCACTCATCAAAAGGAGTGCAATTGATGAAAACCGTAACAACACCTCTTAAAAAGCATCGTTTTACAAAGACAAGCTGAGGAAATCAGCCTTTTTACCTCTGAATCTCAATGTTCGAAACCGAGGAAGATTATACTCTGTGGAAAAACAATGTTATTTGTTATTAGCATAATCTTATCGTGAAAAATAAGAAGACGGTATGAAAAATAGGAACAAAGAGAAGATTGAAACATCGAAACAAGATTTATTTAAACGATTTTTAAATTTAGTATTTGTTTGTTCTCATAAGCCTCTTCATATTAATGTTGATGTATGAAAACTTTTCATATTTACAGGCGAAGAGGACAAAAGGAGCAGTCGCTGGTTGCTTTCCTCTGCTTAGTTGTCCGGTGCGACAGTGTGACTGGATGCATCATTCAGTGAGTGAAATCGTATATTATTGTATTTTGTTTCTATTTGAGTCTTTTTACTGTTCGGGAGACAAGGTGCAATGTGGATGCAGGATTTTAAGGCTTTTAAATGAGTTAATATCGGGAGTACATTGATTTGACACGTAATTGTAAACAACGGAGATTAGTACAGATCAACCGTAACTGATTACGGGTTATTGGGTTATTTTTTAGTGGCAACACAGCATTTACATTGTGTTTATGTATTTTTTGTGTTTTTCAGTTCAGTTCCCTTTTCATGAAACGATAGATTTCTGCCAATACTATTCGAGGTGCAAAATTCTCCTTTTAAGCGGATGCGATTGTGGTGCGATAGCTGAAATATGGTTGGAAAATAATCTATTATAGGAAATTGGAGCCAGATTTTCGACCAATATTTTTTATGACACAATCATAATAGAAATGTAGTCGAATTATACATATATTTTATTTTCGAAGTTAGAGATAATTTTAGAAAACAGGCGTTGATATCTTCGAATATCCTTCACATGGCTCAACACTGCTTTGAGTTTACGCAGTACTTTATAAATTCATTTACCGCATTGAAGAGTTCACATTTTGATGAATGATGCAGTTGCCTCCCGAGTATTATATTCTCCGTTCGATGGAGTGACTTCCGCTTGTTTGTAATGAAATCTGTTTCTCAAATCAGCCATTGGCAAATTTGAAGTCAAATAAACAGTCACAGATTAACGATGAAATCATATATTTTTCAGATTATTTAGTCGCTTCCTCCGGATGGATCTACAATTCAAAATACTCGAACTACTTATTTCTTAAAATCTGGCTTTTCATTCGATATATCTGTTCTCGAATACCGATTTAAATTGTATTTTTGATTCTTCATATCGTGTTAAGAATTCTTTCATTCGGTAAATTGTTCCCAGTAAGACGAGGGTCTTCTTGACGTTCTCTTCATGAGAGATTTTTGACGCCAAGAAAAAATAGAAACGGAAAAAGAGCCGAGTCAACGGACATGTTCTGCATTCTCGATGCTCATTTTAATGAACCGCTGTCGAAAGTCAATTGGGTCAACTTAAAGTATTATGCACGTGTAAGTAATTCACTAGTCTCTAATATTCGCTCATTAGACTATAAATAGGCCTTCTGCAAGATCGATGGTTCAAATGAATGCTTTCATTTTCAAAGAGCAAACATCTGTTACTTGGAGAGAACGACTAAACATCTGCGCGTTATCTTTCCTCAGCTTTCGAAATGAGCAGAAACTCGGCTATTTCGATGAACTTTGACCCAATTATCAGTGACCGATGAAGCTGCCTGACCTCTTCGTAATCCTTGGCGAAATCAAACGTCTGCGACTCGTAATTTGCACGATCTAATGAAATTAGAAAAGGGGAAATGAATTGTAATGCTATTTAGCGCTTTTCCTCTTGTTTTACTCGAGCCTTAATAATACTCAAAGATCTCGACGCGATCATTTTCAATCCTCAAAGAAAACGGACAAGTAATGCTAACGGAAAGTACTACCATAGTTGACTGCAATTCTATAATCATTGATATTTCGCAGGGCTTTGAATCTGAAACAGTATGCCTCCGGAAACCGGTGTACAGCAATTTAGATCTTGGTGTGCTTTACGGTATCCAAGAGAACAGGAAGATGCTAATTATATTATCATTATTATGATTAAAAGTGACGTCACCAATGGACAGTCGTCCTGTGACAACGTCAAAAATGAAGAACTAACATCCGCATACATCCAGTCTATGTAAAAAATGCACAACTCACATCGTGCCAAAAAACTATACCCAAGACTTAATTACCAATAAGATAATTACGTAAATACAATCCTGAAGTCATCACAATCATGTGCAATATTAATTAATTAATATTGAGTATTAATGTGGGTACTCTTAGCAAAAGATAAATTGTCAATATATATGTAAACTTTCCTTTCTTTACTTCTTTAAACAAAAGAAACAAAACTTTCTCTGGAAGTAACCGAAAAAATGATAAGAAATTGATAACTTTCCAACGTTATATTCTTTAAGATTTATATAAAGTAGAACAAAGTTGATTACGCGTATCAACAATAAAGGCCAATGGCTCTATGTAATAATCACTGGCCACTTCTGTGTAATAGGTTTAGTGAAGAAAGTATTATAATATAAGTACCGTCGAGGGGAGTAATCTGCATGTACAAGGAAACAAGGGAACTGTATAAGGGAAACTCTGCGCCAAATAGATCTTAATGATGCTAATGACTCAAAGATAGACGATTTTGAATCGATTTCAAAAGCCTACCTAAAATTCATCAGTTTAAACTTTGAGAGACGCCGGTATCTTAGACATCCTTGGTTTATGAGTTTTGGTCAGCGACTCAAAGCTTTCCTTTTCATTAATATTTTATCATTTTTAACGTTTTATGCAGAAAAACCTCTGTGCTGTTTTACGCTTGATCTATTTGTAGCTGAATAATACTTATTGTCTAATCGGTAAATACATATTCATCTACGGCGATGATTTCAACGCATATTCTCGCGAATCTATTGTACGCCCCAATTTGAAATCCTAATTTCTAACGACCACGGCAAGTCTACCGCTACACATCGGTTATCTACGACACCGAAGTGTTAGTAGATATTCAAAGTTCAAATTGATGAATTTTAGGCTGATTTTTAAATTCTTTTATTGAGAAACAAGGAAATGTTAGTTAAAACTGGAACATATTGATCCTTATCTTTGCTAAAGAACATATCCATATGTGTATCATTAAGATCCGTTTCACGCAGTGATAAAGGTTCCCTTGTTAAGCGAGAGAAGCATAAACACTGGTGTAAACGAAATAGCTTCGAATTCCCAATTTTACTTAAGAATATTTTTGTTCGATTTCATTGCCGATATGACTGTATTTATTGCTGCTCTCAAATTTAAAAGCAAAACTTCAAGTTAAATAAAGAATTTTAAGAATCGCATAGAATGACACTTTTATCTTATTTATGTATTACTGGAAGAATTTTACGCAAAAAGCAAGAGCAAAAATCAAGTAAATACAATGAATTATATTCTATTCACTACGCCTTTGCAAAAGAATTTACTGTAACAAGATTAGAATGTATTATGGTGGAAAGTCCTTTTATATAATTTGATTTACGAGAATAGTTCTAAATAATAATTAATTATTGTAATTTGAATTTTTTTACTCGTAGTTCTCCAGACTTCAGTTTCATATAAACTGTTATTCCAGAGAAATGTTCCGACTTGTACTTTGACAAACACGGCAGGTTTGTCTAAGCATACGTTTCCCGCAGAGAAATTGCTATCTAACGAAAACTTTCTGTTGCGAAAACGCCTTGGAGGGAAAAAATATTGTCCCGGAAACTGCGGGGGCGAAACTGTATATGTCGCAAAAATGTATATGTCGCGAAAATGTCCCGAATGTACTGTAGCGAATATTCCGGATCCCGTTCAATCCTAGACGCGTTTTAATTTAGGTCATTTATTCGAATTTGTCTCCGAGAGATGGTCTAATGTAGAGTAGCTCGGTTTGTGTCGAAGATTTTGTATTCTGCAGAAGTGTACCAGTCGTGATAAAGTCTCTCAATCGAATTCACTCCGTGAACGAAGAAGAAATAGCCGACGGAAGGTTTTCGAAAAATCCTTCGACACAAAACACATGGAGGAAGCAGCTGATTTTTGTGTCGTTCTTTTATAATTTTGTTTTACCATTATTTTCGATGAACTAAACCTATCATAGGCGTTAGTGAGATCCCAGACTATGATATGGTGCAGGGTTGTGCGCTGTGTCATCCCTTTACAGATATTCGTATTGGAAGGAATAAGTGGAGAATCCATTTTGTTTGTCAGTATCGATCAGTTCTTTATCGATTTTGCTTTTATAACTTTTCTTTATACTTAAGTTCCCAAGCGATTTCCAGCGGCAAATAAGTGTGCCGTGACTAAGATCTTGGTGCGCCGCGTAATTTGCAAAAGTGATATATTTATAACTCCCGTTACATACGGACTGCAATTTTTTTCTTATTCTTTATGCTGTTGATAAATTCAACCGGAGTTTTCTTCTTTTTGAATTCTAATTTGCTTTAGAAGTTACAAATGAAGAGTGTTGTGAAATTGGAGCCGATAAATGCCGTGGAAGACAAAGCACTGATTACAGGCGTTGGGCCTCGTGCGCCGATTCTAAGCTGAATGTCCACAAATAAAGCAGCTTCTAGCAAATTTATAAAGAAAGAAATCAATATTTAATTAAGGCTTTGAACTTTTGAATTTATTTTGATTATTCCTTTAGCAAAATACTAAAAGGTTATGAAAATATGATTTCTGCTTATTCACTTGTCAAAGTGGATTTTCATAACGTAAGTATGCCAGAAATTTCAGCTTTCAACGATCTCTCGAGAAAAATGCCTGTGGTCGGAAAAGATTTTGGAAATGGAAATATTTATCGCAATACAAGAGTTGTCCTTAATGGAGAGGAAAACCGAGCAATAGGTGAATAAAGAAGTGGACAAATATTAATTAATTGTTAAGTAAGAAAATCTTATGGAAGAATGGCTGTGTATGATTTAGTAAAAGTCGTATACTAGGATTAGAACGTATGGAGTGTCGTGAATAGGAGAGGAAAATGCTTTGTTTAACTTCAAAAGGAATTGCATGATGTTCATATTGCTTATGTATGTATGCTCAGTTAATGCCAAGATTAATTTAAAAATTACGTATAGTTTTGTAGCGTAAAAATTGGTTCCAATTTCGACGGTATTACTTCTATTTAAGATCGAATTCGTCCATTCTTATCTTCAATGGCTTTTTTCGAGTAATTTATTTGGGTCCTTGGCCATATATCTCCGTTCGATGGGTGTGTACGAATAGAAGCCGATATCCGTCTCGGAGAGGCATATTTCTTTCGCTTCCTGCTTTTAAATCAGCCTAAATGTTGTCTCGTTGCCAAAATAAACAAAAAGGCGTCCACCTAAATTATTGGTGCTGAGCGGAACACCAATTTTCCGAGTCGTGGTTACATCTTTATGGGGATTACGTAGCATATCTATCTCCGGAGAAGGAAAGGAAATTAACATTGTGTGTCGACTGAAGAGAAATGTTCCCCATTCCCTTTGCCTTCTCGATCAGCCGTACCACACCGTATATTACGAAACTTAGAGAACAGTTTGTATTTCGAGGATAAGTTTGTGGTTAAGGCAGTGATACCACCGTCTCTCGGAATTCCGGCAAATGGCTTTCAATTACCATTCTTATTTAAATTCTGTATTTGTTTTGATATTGATAGATTATGCATGAAATTCATAAAATGTAATGTTTCTCGCAAGATTTCCAATCAGTCCGCGCAAATTACGTTAATTTCTTATGAAAGCCATTCCGGAAGATTCTGTTTTGAGTCCCGAACCATTACTGGTGTAATAGAAATACTGCCTTATTTTCCGTATTGCAAAGGTGCGGAATTTGCTTATAATCGCTGGAGTGGTTTCGGAGGAAATGCCAATAAATGTGGATTTGCGGACAGAGATGGAGAGCACTGTGGAAGCAAGATAGGGGCGCTGATTGAATCCAATTCTGCAAAAAATGATAAAAGCCCACTTTCATTTCTCTCAGTTAAGAATTAAGTAAAGAAAAAACTGATTTGATTTAAACATTCGCAGAATGTAACATTTCTAAAGGATCTAAATCTGTATTTACATTAATACGCTGTGATTAAGCGGAAAACTTCCTTCCTTCTTTTTACACAGCATGCACAAAAATAATAAGATTTACGTTCATAATCGGATCGGCCGAAGCAGCAATGAGGTCTTCCGTGTAAGAACTCTCTCTGAATTTATTTATCTAACTCCAGATGGCTCCTATTTAGTTTTACTTCAAGGACCTTCTACAGAGACCTTATTAATGAAGTTTGCTAGTTATCACGCCGTTACGTAATGGTCCTTTGACTGAATTGCAACGTAATATTAAATAAATAAACGATTACATTGATCTAAATACCCCACTTTTCTCTGCATTTTCTCTAGTTCGCGGATACAGGTTTCCTCAGCAGAATCCCATGATGTCTAGTAGAATCAAAGTTGGAAACTAAATTACTTTGTAATTTTCTCCAAAATTTTGATTAAAATTTTTTAAATTAACTTTTAAATTAATTCGTGGCATTCCTCGAGTTACGTTCCAAGCACGCTGATTGCATAGTGGAGGGTTTCCTAAATCGTACCAGTTTCAAAATAATTAACGTTACTTAAAAACAAGCGATAAAGTTGAATTTTTTTGCGTTCAGGCGTGTAAAGTAGTGTTTTTCCCTTTTTTTTTAATTGATTACGAAGTTGTATTGCAACAGGTTTCCTAAATCGCACCACAGTCATCCCATATCGCACCACAGTCATCCCATATCGCACCACAGTCATCCCATATCGCACCACAGTCATCCCAAATCGCACCCCATTTTAAAATACTAATGAATAACCAGTTTTAATCACATGAGACGCAATAGCCAATATTTTTGAAAGTATGTATTTAGTATTTATAAGTATACAGTGGAATCGCTGTTTCAACTGTGCATAGGAACAACCATAAATGCGCTTTATTAGGAGAAGGGATAAATCTCAGTCTCCCGATCGGAATGTCTAAATATTCCGACCGGAAAGCTTAATGACAGAGTAACCAATTGGGAGCACCGACTTTTTTCCCGATCCCGACTTTTTCTAGTCCGGTTCTCCAATCCGCTTTACAACACCTAGTCTTTTAATTACTTTATATTCTTCGTCGGATTTGCCCGCTCTTGTTTCTTATTCGAGAGCCTGATTTAGATATAACTAAATCGACTACTTTTGTCATGCGTTCATTTCTTGGGAATTTTCATTCAATCTTATACTTCCAAAAACATTTAGAGGAATCCAAAGGAAAAATGGACTTGAAAAAAGTCTGACGGGACCGGAAAATTGGAGAAATGTTCTGCCGGGATAGCTCAACGAACAGAGCACCCGACCGGCAATTGGGAGACCCGGGTTTGATTCCCGGTCCCGTCAGACTTTTTTCAAGTGCATTCTTCCTTGAGATTTTTCCTGGGTGCGCACCATCTTGTGCAAAGTCACCTTTACCCGTTTTCCTGTATTTAGAGGAATATTTTTTTTAAAGGGAAAGAGAATTTTGATTTTGTAAGGAATCCATGGATCAAAAATCAATCGTGTATTTATATTTCCTCTTTGGAAATAGCTCTTTCATATCCGAAACGCATTCACGAATAAAAGAAAGGTTTTTCAAAGTTGGCCCTCCTGTCCAAGCGTCGCTTTATTGCCCTTTGTCGGCGTAGGCGTGCTTTACCGGGCGTGGCGCTTATTTACACGCGTGTAGGCGTTTTTAGCCATCGCAGCGCTCTTTTATTCCGAACATTGCTTTCCTCCGCAACTCGTTCGCACCGCACTGTCAACAAACTCAATCCCACTCTTCTGTACTTTCCTCCGATTTGAGAGTCGTGCAAATCGAGTATTTTTGGAAATGCAACTCTCGAGAGAATCGTTAATTGATTCCCAAATTCCTTTGGATGCAATATAATTTTATTTCGAGAGAAGATTCTTTTTAAAAAGTGCTTCGGGAATTGCTTTTTCTCTCGAGCATTCCATTGCCAATCGTTTATATTCGCCTCGACGAATCTGGCAGCAAAACGAAAGTGTAACAGAAACTTTAAGTTTTAGCATACTGATTCTCTCAAAGGAGGAAAGTTTCAGTTCGTATTTACTGCAATATAATCACTTTTAGTCGGCCACCTAGGGATCTGGTCGGTTGCCGTTGTGACCAATTTATCGGACGCGCACTTACATACTTTTGTTCATTACTCACTCATGTTTACTCCATTTTATTGCATGTTATATTCACTCATGTTTGTGCATATGTACTTCCACTTGAGAAAAATATGTCCATAGTATCATGAATAAAAATGATGAAAAGCGACTTTTAAACAATTACTTATTATACATTTATACATCGTAGTGGGTAAAAATCAAGTCTAACATTTTACCAAACAAGATTAAAGTTGTATTTTTAAAAGTGTGTGATGTTTTTCTTTTTTCCTGTTATGGAATCGTTGAAAGCGTAATCTTTCAATTTTTTTACTTTAAATGCTAAATAATTCTAGAAAATAGAGTATAGAAGCTGAAAGCGTAGCCACTTTTTACATAAACATGTCGTTGTGCACAAACTTAGTAAGCAGGTCAATCCACGGGTGGTTAAGATGTACCTCACCGTATAATATAAGATTTCTTCACTAAGAAGCTGGGGGAAAACGGTTCCAAAGACGTATATATTTGGGCGGTAACCTTACCTTCGATCTTGTAGCTTCTAAACATTCCCAACTCGAGACTGTCACATTATCTGTCCATATTTCTGCAGAGAATGTTTCGTTTTCTCCACCTCACCTTCCTCCCCCTCCTTCTTCGTCTCTTCCACTCAAAAAAGCTCCGCCCTTCCCTCTTTTCCTCTCCTTTTCGATCTTATAATCCAAGTGGAAGAGGCGCTTTATTCCCTTCACAAGATACCCCATAAAACCGCCTCACTCCCCCTCTTGCGCTATTGGGATGCTTGTCCGTCATCTTCAAAGGAACAATTTCTGCTCCTCCCACTTTGAACACAAGAAATCTCTTTCGGTCGCTGTGATCCCTTTGTTCGAGTGTATCTTTTCAAAGGCCGACGTTTCTTAAATTGTCATCTTCGAAAGGATATCCACGAGATACGCGCACAAAGAGAGAAATCTCGGCAACTGGTGAAGTGGATATATTTTGGACCTCTTCAGAAATTGCGTATCTCAAGTGCCCGTTCGGCTTTCATTATGTTTTATGTATTTCGGCTCAATCCAACTTTGATTTTCTAATTCGCGGCCGGGGGCAGATTTATAATTACGCGCTAGTTGAGCTGATCCACGTGGTGGCCCCAATGGGAACGGTTACGAGCTCTCAGTGATGTAATACAAATTGTTTTTGTTTTTCACTTCAAGAAAGAATTATGTACTCGTTCAGTAAGTCTACATTTTACGTTTTATAATATATTACGACGTTTACAATGTACTGTCCACCATTCTTTAATTCACCATTTATAGAGATAAGACGCATTGCAATTCAAAGCTTGTTTATTTATTCTTGTCGTAATGAAACGACTTAGATTTCTATGGTTAATTTTACCCTAATTCTAATATTCGGAAATTCATAGGACAGATTGAAAATGGATAACGCGCAATTCTCGGAGGGAAAATCGAGAGGCACCGGAATTCGACCTTCGACTCTCATTTACTCATGATTTCCGTAACTGAGTAAGATTGACAAACATGCGCAAATAAGTCATTCTAATTGAACTGTGGACTGGTGTGCGTCTGCATTGCAGCAGTCTTAAAGAACATTAACTAGGAAACGGCAATGAAAGAAGTGAGGAAAGATTGCTTCAGTTGTATTTAGCACGCGACTGTGCACTTTTAGTGGATTAGTAATTGACATAAATTATGAACAGTTGCCCTGCAGTCTGAAGGTCTGCGAAGCGTAGTCAACAGTTGCAATTCTGCCTCGAAGTAACACAAACATCCTCATTTCTTTCGGGTTGTGTTCTTAGCCATGGAATCAAAGGAGCCACGTTGTATGAATGTGTAAAGCTTTATGAAGATTATCTCGAGAAGTAAAAAAAGTTTCAACTTTCTGAGGGAAGTACTTATTCGGAAGAAAATTTGGATGGTAAGGGGACAGGGAGCCTTGGTCGTATCAATTAAATTTTAATAGCTCCAGAACACGCATATAAAGCTTAACATGGGTTTTATGTGATCAAGATGAGTCACGTGAGCCATTCAACTTGAACTCACCTCGTACATCTTCCTCTCTGCGGAACATAGCATTTGCAACTTATAAAGTATCCTCAATATTGATTCAATAACGCACCATTAAGTTTTCCTGAATTCTAATCCATCTTATTTACCCTGATTGTAATGTTCGGCTTTAACAACAGCAGTGATACATTCAACCGCGCGGTCCGCTCATCCTTCATTCTTTGTTTCAGCGCATACCACCATTAATCAACCCTGACCACGAAAATGACTAGCACGTATCTTTATCCCGTGATTTTTCGTTCTTTGCATGGTAAATATCCCGAAACGCTCCTAGCTAGATTAAAACCAATAAAATCCATTGTAATAATAAAAATATTGTGACTTTATTCGGGCAAGATTGACACTATCAAGTCTCTTCTTAAATCCAATCCTTCGTCATTCGAAGTTTAAAAGAGATAACTTGAAAGAAGTGCAAAGAAGAAAACTACTTTGTGCATTTAAAAACCTAAGTTAGAACTTACAGCGATTAAAAATTCCCGATTCTTTGTCATTAATTCTTATTTTTCTGCATGACTTTCAGCCCGGGATACACCTCGTGCCGGCCCTGCCTCAGACAATAACTCAATCGACTTAACAATCAATTGAATGTCAACTTACAGAGAGTGGTACAAACTCGATCAATAATAGTAATAATGCGACTTAATCGAGCGAGATTGAGACAACCAAGTCTCTTCTTACATTCAACCCTTCGTCATGCGAAGTTTAAAAGAGATAACTTGAAAGAAGTGCAAAGAAGAAAACTACTTTGTGCATTTAAAAACCTAAGTTAGAACTCACGAAAAAATACACCACACAAGGAAAACATTCATAAGAACGGGAATGTGAAAAACCTGTGAAACTTACTAATAGTTAACTAAGTTTTAAGGAAAAGACAGGTTAAATCAAAGCTGGAAAGCAAACAAAATGATACATAATTTCACAATAAGACGTAACAATTAATGTAATATGTGGAACACTATAACAGAGAGAGTTGAAGAACAAAACTTTTCAGTTCGGAAAGTAAAGTTATCTTATAGAACTTACTAAGTTTTTTTTCCTCACCAATCTCTTTTATGGCGTTTTGTTCCGTAACTGTCTAAGCTTGAAACCGATTGAGACTCCGTAATTTAAGAGTACTTTTCGTAAATTTTTTCCGAGTTTATGTGGTAAATATCCCCTCTGTAATACTTCTATAATAAAACCGTTGCTATCTCTTCAGCTTGGTGAGGGACGCGTTGATCTCGGGATTGTGGAGAAATGTTCCCATGGAATGGGAGGAATAATGCGCGGAAGAGGTGGAGTTGACAGAGAAGGACCCGGTGGACTGTTTTAATTAATGGTGCTGAGGAAAAGGAGCCCAAGATAAAAGCCTCTCGCCCTGCGCCTTTTGCTTATAAGATCGCATTAATACCTATCATTCCAAAGAAAAACAATACAGAGGCTGCGTTTAAATACAACTCGAAAGTGCTCCACGACTGCCCTTTTCCCACTGATTTCAATTTTCTCATTGTTTTCCTGTCTTTTCTCATTCTTTTTACCGTCCAAACTTATCTACTTTCTGGTGTGCTTCCTAGTAGTTATCTGTAGTGTTCGTGCCATGAAGTAGTTGGTGTATTGCATTTAGACCACATTGGCCGGCACTAAGAAGCCTGTTCTTCACCGCTTGAAATAAACAAAGAATTTTTTACATCTCAGCGTCGTCTATTACGTCGAACGAATAGAAAGTGGAAACATTTTCATTTAGATTTCCTTGGGATTAAACATCTGTTTGGATACGTTTAATAAGTGTTACATGCTCCCGGCTAGCCAAGTGGGGAACGCAATCGACTTCGGGAAAGCCGTCCCGGGTTCGATTCCTGGTGGAGGCCTACGTGCGAAATGACCTAAGCTATCGAAGCACTTTTAACAACAATACAATACAATAAGTCTTACTCATGCATCCAAGTAAATGGTTTCATACACGACCTAATGGCATATGCATGTGAAATGCGTTCTTTATAATATTTTGCTTTAGCTGAATCCTCCTAATCATTGATTCTTGTCCCCCATATGCAGAATAAAGGCATTCATTGAGCTATCTCTTTTCCGAAAGCTATGCGAATTGTTATGAGTTGGGTCAGGGTGCCACATTTACGCGGAATATTCCCCTCTGGATCAGTGAGTGGAATAAGCAACATTACTTAAAAATTTACCTCACTCCTCATCTTGCCTTGTAAGCCTCATTCCCTCACCAGACCTCCTCTTATGCCTCTAGAGACAATGGCAGAAGTGTAGTTTTTGTGGTGAGGATAATTTGATTGAAAAAATGACTAATGCCACTCTTTGTCCAAGATACTCATCGGAGCGCCAACTTGCAAACTTAAATGAATGAAATCGACGGATTGGCTAGTAACTTTGTGGTACTCCATGACGAAAGAAACAGAACAACTTTTCACAAGGAAACTAATTCCTATTTTATTTAACTTATGCAAATACCACAGGAGACAAAATGCACGACATGTTTCGATGCATAAGCATCATTATCAAGTGACAGAAGCCTCTGTTGTAAGGTAAAGACTCTGTTGATTTGTTATCTAAATCTGGAGTTTATCAACTCTCTTGTGATGACTGCAACTGTATATATATTGGGCAGAGTGGATGAAAGTTTAAGTTAAGAGCAAATGAACATCAAAAAGCATATAAAAATGTCTCACAACAGTCGCACTTTGCGAAGCATCTCTTAGATTATAATCATTCATCGGATTTTAAGCCTAAGATCTTACATATAGCTAAGAAGGGGAGCCGACTCAATGTACTTGAAAAAATGGAAATAATTCAAAAAAATCAAAATCCAGATTATATTCTCACAAACGAATATATATTTCCTACTTCCTCTCCTTTACTCACTGCTACTCTCCGGTGCCCTTCACCCTCCCCTACCCTTTGTCCACCTAGCTAATGTTTTTCTACGAACCTCTGTCCTTTATTCCATTCCCCCACCCCGTCCTACTTCCTTTCTCTTTTTTCTTTTGTTAAATGTGTGGTTGGAGCTGCTTCTGTCACTTGATAATGATGCTTATGCATCGAAACATGTCGTGCATTTTGTCTCCTGTGGTATTTGCATAAGTTAAATAAAATAGGAATTAGTTTCCTTGTGAAAAGTCGTTCCTGTTGTTGTTTCTTTCTTAAATGAATGCTTTGGTTTTTGAGATTCGACGCTGCGGTTTTGTGGAAATTACTTCGATTACGCGAATATGACTTCGTTTCATTTGCATTCTTTTCTCTGATTCGTTCTCTTATTTTACGAAGTGATTAACTTGAGAAAGAAGTTGTTACCTGCTTTATTTTACCGGTGCCATCAAAAAGGCAAGAAGTGAGTTGTTTTCACAAAATATAGAATTGATTTGAGGAGACCTAATTAAAGACTGTTGAACATAAATCAGGATATGAATTTTCGTCGCATTAATATCATTGCATTTCTACTCCTTCATGTTCATTATCTTAATTTGAAAGAAGACTCTGTCCCACTACTATAATGCATACTTAAAATAGACATAAATTTAAGTTCACTTTAAGGCTGGCTATTATAATGAGTATTATATTCCGTAAAGATGATGAACTAGCATGTAAATCAACTATAATATTTTCTTAAACTCATTGAACATTTCTTGATAACGATAATTTCAAATTTAAAAAAATACTCGTATTTAAAGCGCCTATAAAGATCCGATATGATGTTTTTTCACGATTTAAATCCATAGAAATATAAAGTTGGATCAGTATTCAAAGTAAAAGTATCTCATCGAAGTATTTTCTATCGTTAAGGCCACGAGGCAAAATATGCAGTTGATAGCATTGATATTGTCGCCTTTATTGTATGTATTGTTGCGTGTCATGTTTATTTGGTCGATAAGAACGCGACGCTGTGACGGTGGCGATTAAAAGAGTTCAGTCCGCGTGTCTCTTAAGTAAAATAGGTATCTTCGCCACTACCCTCGTCATTTCTCCTCAATACCCCGCAAGTGGAGAACATTTTGCAAAGAGAGCAAAATATACATCCTTAAAATTAAAGGATTTCAAGCTGTTTCATCGTTTCATTTATTGATAAGCATTGTAACAACTCAGGTAGCATACATTTTATTGAAATTTTGAGGAAATGTCGAAAAATGTGATAAATTCGATTCCCATTAGAAATATGCAATAAATTAATATGCAGACAGTCCCGCATTGACCGTAGAGTGCCGACTTTCTCAAACTAAAATTCTCCCATGCCAACCCTCCTCTGGAATTCAGGGTACACCAGGAGCATTCGGTAGCATATTTGCTCTCGGCCATGCACCTGGAATCCTTTCGGAAACAGTATCCTCGGGACATTTCCCACGACTATGAGGCTAACTATGGCTTCATGTAATATTCTAATTAAATATTGGTCCCCCCTAATTTAAATTCTTTAATTATCGGAATTCTGGTCTATGTGCGATTATCTTATATGATTTAATACTTAATGGTCATAAAGGATGCAGTTTTAAAGAAAACTCTTCCATTTCTGGTTGACATTTAAAAGCAACCGCTTCATCCGTCTTTAAGAACATCGGTAACTACGAGTATAACGCGCTGCGTAAATTCAATACAAATGTATTATTGATTATATTGAGTGATTGGAAGTGATTATAGAGAAAGTTATTTACACTAAGCAACCAACTTACTTATGGCTCTTCATGGCTTCGTTCTTCGTAAATTTATAATTAATTGAATTTTTTTGCGAATTAATAAAGTAAAATTTCTTTCTTTCGTGCTTCATTTATTCATAATATTAGCTTTCAATTTTTTTTTATTTCCGTGTCCCCGAAAGACCGTTTGTGTCTATTATTCTTTTTCTTACTAATTTAGGCACTTAAGAGCTGGAATAATATTTTAAAGTTTATTTTAATGTAAAATGTCTATTTACCAAAGCTTTAGAAAATTGAGTAAAAGCCGATGTCTCGGCTTATGTCGTTAAAAGGAAAGTTTAAGTCATCCTATGAACCTATGTTTCAAGAATAATCCTTCGAACGACGGCGAATGAAATTTAGGATTTTAGTTTTATAATATTAACATTACCGCAAGCTCAAGACTTAAGCAGTTGTAAAATTTATACTTCCTGAAAATTTGTCCAAATACAAGGTCATGTAATCTTTTGGCTATCACAAGAATCCCCTATGTCTAAGATGTTTATTTTTTTATAAATCTTGATAAATTGTATTATTTATGTATCTGAAAATAAAGAAGTTTTTATTTATTTATGTATCCATGGAGACCCCTCTGAATGACCTGTCTCTCTACAGATTGGAAGATCAAATGCGATTTCGTTCGTCCAAGATGTCGGGATGTAGTAGATTGTAAAAAACCGAGCAACTTATATGGCCATACGTATTTACAGATTCACAATCAACCATTATATGTATTACTCTCGTTAAGATAATCCATTGGCTTTCGCCGGAGTCGTTGGTTGGTTAGATTCCCTTGGTGTGGAGCCCTTCTTATAGTTTTATTATTCAACAGAAATTGGTGCGTAGAAAGCTCAGACGAATGGAGGATCGTTTTCACATCCCACGCTTCTTAGCTTCACGCATTCCCCACCCAGTACTTTGCCCATACGCATCCACGCATGCCCCTAATCTCGATCTTCTTTAAAAAGCCTCACATCCTTTAAATCTGACCCAGCAGCCTTCGTTCCCCGAGGCCTCAAAGAGTGTTTCCCCTTCCCTCCGCTACCTGCTCTTGGTGCCGCCACCGTCGTCTCCCTCGAGACAAATGTCCCTCCCATATGACTACCGTGTCTTGCCTTCCCTAAAAGGGACTGAAGGTAAAGAACCTCGCTTCTTACCCTTTTCCCTGCAGCTATAGACCACTTCCCACGGCTTCCCTAATATATCCCCCGTTTACACCCTTTTTTATGCTGTTTTTTACCATCTGCGAAGGTGAGGGTCGTTCGTTTTTATGATTGAAATCCGAAGATCTGTGACTCGCATCTGTGGGGGAATTGGGTCGCGAGATAAAGAGGCTCTTTATGAAATATTCTCCTTTTGGCGCGAAGTGGAATTTGTTATGAGGTTCCACATTTCGTAGAAGCAGGTGCAATTTAATGGGATCGTAACGCTACCTGGGTCGTGAACTTGCTTAAAACTGCTCTAATCAGAGTCCTTTTAAGGGAACGGTCGTATTTTGGGTAGCAAACGATTGTGTTAGTATTCAATTTGACCTGCGATGTATTCATCTTTATTAGGCGCAATCGAGGAGGCATTCGTTCCCAAACCCATCGCGTTGGTTTGTTCTTTCCAGCATTTGTAAAAAAAGAGAGAAATCGTGTAAATGAATGTGTTTAATAGAAAATGAAGTAAGATTGGGAGAAGGAATGAGAGAAAGAAATCAGGAAAACCCAGGAATAAATGGAAATTAAATGCTCCTTAACAGAATAATCTTACATTTTTTCAAATATGTCACATAAACTTTTAAAATGCATAATTCTTATTAGCAATGAATCAATTCTGACGATATCTGGTGGAAGTTCTCCATGATTAGTAAGTAAAAACACGGTCTGACTCCGTCCACAGAATATGTATATTTGATAAAAACACGTATTATAATGTAAACCTAAAATGGAAATTAACTAAAGTTGACTTCATAGCCTGGAATGTTAAGTTTTATTTTAAAATTAAAGTGAAAATTATCGATTATCTCCTGCGTATATTTATTTATTTGTAATTAGGTATCAATTCGGCTATTCGGCCACTTGGCAACGCTTCTATATGACGAACCAACTTCGATCTCAACTGTAATCTTCATTTAAACTCCTACAAATCATTCTATACCACATACGAGCAATTGTTAGCTCCTTGATGACTTTATGAAAAAGCCTTCTTAGCAATTAATCTTGTATTAGCAGTAATATCAATTTTTATGCGTTTCGAATTTCATTCGAATTAGAATATGTATCAAGTCTCTAATATGCAGTATGCGCCATTATATACTTTCTTGTCGTGATGGTTTAAAAAATATGCCGACATCAGCGCAGTGTAAGAGCATCTTTGAAAACCTGTTTTTGACGGTTGAAGCCTATTGCAGAACTTCATTTTGTACATTTTTTCGTCGTTCTCATATGATTCCTCTATGGAATCACTCTATGGTGTCGCGAAGAATTGTAGGTAATAGATGAGCTAATGTTTCTCACTGTATGTATACTCAAAGTATTGTTAACTTATATTTACATGTGCCTGCTTCTTCATATAATACTCTCAATATATTGGACCTTTTAGGTGCATTTCGGAGTGTATTTGGCGATATAATTAGAAAAACATTGGTAGTCCCTGAAGAGTGGAAACGCGTTATTTATCGATTACAGCGGCTAAGTACCATTATCCGGTCGGGTATTTTACTGGTTGAAATTAACTCGGATAATGGAGAGACCGCTGTGATTCGAAAGAAATACTCTTTCTACTCTTGGTGTTTGGAACCATCTTTCATCGCATAATATGCATTAAGTGTGCAGTTGATATCGCAAAACTCCTTTCGCTGACTCATCTTTCTGGTGATTACCACATTTATGGCGGTCACGCCGACGCTCGACAAACGGAGGCGGACGTAAATGAATTTTCGAAAAACTTCTTTGGAAACCCTTCAATTTTTCGCCGCTTAAACCAACATTATTTACGAACGAATCCTCTTCGGGCAGAATCAGTTCCGACAACTTTTATTTTTCGAGAACCGGGCTCTATGGAAATGTAAGTCCGCTTTTTTGTGAAGGGACAAGAGACAGCCTTCGCCGGTGCCAGTCAGTCTGTCGGGGAGAAAGGACCCCAATGTCCTTGAAGAAGATCGTGTGGGCCATCGAGAGAAGTCAAAAAGTCGACAACCAATTTACGGACAATCTCCCTCACACTCCGTCTGCCTCAGAGAGGGCAGCACGGGTCTTAACCCTTCCACCCCCAACTACCTGGCGCAACCCCAACGTCCAACCCAAACCAGTCTTCCACACCCTCCACTTTATTCTTGTCTGGCCGTGCCTTCGTCAAAGCACCACTTGTACAATGCACGCCGAGATTTATCCCTCCAAGTCCCCGGTAGCCGCTCCTCCCCTCTACCGGCCAGACAGATAAATAGGAGGGGCAACCGCTACTGCAGCAATAATTGCGTGTCCATATGAATGTATTTGCCCGCAGATCGTCTAATCCCTCCGCCATTTTTCTTCTTTTTTATTCTCTATGAATTTTGAGTTTATCGCTTTGGTAATTATTTCCCAGAAGTCTAAATACGAGCCCGTAAATTTCAACATTTTTTAACGTATTCACGTCTAAATATTATCTTACTGTACATGCCTCCGTTTAGGTAAAATTCTTTTAATATTGACTGCGGAGCGATGGATTTTGAGCTACGATCCTTTAATCCCTTCTTCCAAATTCTTGTGTTGTGGGAAGAAATACTCTCTGTATTTCTGTCGATTCACTTTCTTGGAATGTAATTTAATGAAAAAGTACTGCCCCTGTAGATATTAAACCTTCAAACTGTGGCTAATTTCGAAAAGACTTTAACCGTTCCAGCAGTAAAAACTGAGTTTTTGTAAATGTCTACGGAAGGCATTCTGGCGTAAATATCTTGTTAATTTAGAAAATAAAAAGTAGCCCTATATGAATTAGATTTTTAGGTTTATATCCGTTATCCGCCAGTGGTGCATGGCAGGTGCTGTATTATTCACAGCCTTGCCTAATCTACCCTGTTCGCTTCTCTTACGCTCTATGGAAAGAACGACTAGAAGTATCTATCTGTTTTAGCGATTAATTCCTCGTAATGCTTTGTCGATGCCTCTCGGAGATCGCACTCGGTTTTTACTGTAATTACAATGTCATTTGCTTCGTCTAAAAGTTTTGAATCGATGAATTTTCCGTTGGTAATCTGATCTCATTTGGAGGTTGGAGGGATTTTAATCATAGCCTACTATCGAACCTAAAATCTCCACAAAGGAAACTCTATTTTCTGTTGGAGGTTTGTGTTAAATATATATAAAAATTGTTAAAGTTGTATTATCACAGGCCACAGTTTTAAGAAAATACTACTTCAATAACCCGCAGTATTAGTTATAAATAAAGTGATGAAATTTGCTCGTCCTTTGGGTAAACGGAGCTGTAGAACGAGACATTAGCAGCTTTATGTTCTTCCGTGTGATAATCTTTACTGAAAATTACTATGAAACGAGAGATTCACATTTCCGTCGGGGATATGCGCTTCTCCTACAACTATCGTTAGACACGTATTCTTCGGGTTATTTCTTTCTTTTAATACCACGACCGGTTATAGTGGTGTCTAGACAAACATTTCACTCAAAAGGGTGACATTTATACTCCTCCGAGGCATCTACTATTAACCAATTTAGGCTATTTATTGTTTATCTTGAGACATTTTTGCATGTGTTCATAAGTTTCTTATTATATCATTTTCTGAATTCGATTTAAGTTTCATCTGAAAACCTGAGAGTTTGCTAAAAGAAGAAATATCCGGCATTAATGCATTTTGCCAAATCATAAAATGCGATTAATGACCCGCAGAAACACTTGCGTAGAACGACTGCAACATTATGCACTTTTTATTTCCGCAATAATTCTCGCACTTTATTTTCCTCGAGATAGGAGCAAAGTCTTTCTCGTGATGTCTCCCCACAGCCGTAGAATTTTCAGATGGTCACTGAATTTCATGCTGCCGTAACTCAACTTTCAATTGCTTTTCAAAATCTAATTACTGGGAAGGAATCCCTGTAAACACTTATTGATATTACGAATTTTATAATGAATATAGTCCCAGTAAAGGATATTTAATTTAGCTGGATAATACTCAGCTAGATAGCATTTCACATGGACCGCACTAACCCTAAATATGATTTACACAGCATCGCAAGAAGCACACTTTCTTTGACTTTACACGATCATTTTTAACAAAATATTTCGCGTAACCGGATCAACCAAGATAGCGAATAGGAGTTCATGTTATAATCGAAACAGATTCATGATAGAAAAAAGAAATAAATATTGTCAATATACAGTGGTTCCGGCGATTTACTTTAAAATTCTCTTGATTGTAGGAAACCGCATTTCAGAACTGCCGTATGGGCCATACATGTCCTACTATTTCAATTACTTATCCCTTAATTAAACTTTAATTAGTCTTTCATCAATTCTATTAAACTCTAATTAGTCTTTCATCAATTCTATTAAACTCTAATTAGTCTTTCATCAATTCTATTAAACTCTAATTAGTCTTTCATCAATTCTATTAAACTCTAATTAGTCTTTCATCAATTCTATCTCCGGTGTCCTCATTGAAATAGCAAGTGTTTCCAAGTATGGTTCCACTCGGACTCGCAATTGGACCTCACTTCCCAACCACGCCTGTCGGTTACAGACTCCCGGGAATTGCGTCCGTTCTAGTTAAAGACAAGAGCAAAGTCATCAACCAAGCAGCATAGCTAAATATTGTTACCATTTCATAAATTGTAATCACTAGTCCTGTATTCTGCCACTCATGCAGCACACAGGACCTTAAGTCACCGTGGGTCAACGAAGAAAAGGACCGTTTTCGTATGTGCATGCAGATTTTCGATTAAGCTTTCCTGTCATATTTTCCTTGACTCGTTGCAAAGAGTAAATTCAACCACTTTTTGTTCGTGTGTTATCTGTTCGAAAAGTTTGCTTATAATTATATTATTAAAAGTTCCACGACTCCGACTAGAAACGTAACTTTCCACTTATAACCTACTCTTTGCCCTTCAGAAAGAAAGCTCTCATTTATTACTCACAAAGAAGTTTATTATTTATTTTAATAACATTTTGAATGGAAGCATCTTTGTTTAAAAGTGATCAATTGATTGAACACATCTGTAAAAAGTACAAGTGATTTAGGCGAAAATTTATTGACCGCGGAGTGCAAGGTCCGAATCTGGTCCGATGAAGAAAAAGACAATTTCGGGTCGAGATTCGACCGGAACCGGACTCGGGATCGATAACGAAGTGGACGGGATCGGCCGAGAGACTCCGGTGTGTGCAGACCTTTGTTTCGCCCCATTACACTCCTCGATTCCAAAGTAAAACGATAGAGATTTGGTTGTGAGAATAAAATATTTAAGGTTGATGGAGAAAAAATACTTGCTTCGCCATCAGCGAAGGAAGAGAGTTTCCTAGGGCAGGGGTGGCGAACCTACGCTACGTAGGTTACGTGTACCCTAACTGACATGCGACGTTTGCACGCTGAATTCAGACGGCTCTATCTCTGTTGTGTAGTAATATATTAAACGAAATTAAGCCCCAGAATGAATAAGTGTAGATTCTGATCATTACTACTAATCATTAATCACTAATTACGTCAATTACAACATCTTCACTCCACCGTTGACATAATGAAGTAGATAATATCAGCATCTCACTTTATGGTTTGGCCCCAAACTGACAGTCCTTGTAATTTATTGAATGTGGCACTCTTTCGTCATCTTATCCAGGGAATAACTTAATATGCGTCAGTTATTCTGGGAAGATGGATTGATAAAGAAAGGCTAAAGGAAAAGATTTGGGACGTGAACGAGATAAGAGATCAATTAGTAAATGGTAGGGCGCCTGGAAGGTAATTTAAGGGCACATAAACGTTGGGGAAAAAGAATCCATGCATTTTTGTCAATAAGTGTCTGTGAATCCTTCCGAAAATTGATATCGTATGCTTTCAAGCGTTCCTGTCACCGTACCTAGATGAATCTTTTTTCGTTTTGTAACCGGATCTGGATATTAGTTTTATCGATTACTGTTACCTTATTTTTGTTAATTACTATGTTCATTTGAAAGCTACTAAGGTGTGAGTAGGGTTGCCAACTCTCTCAAATTCACCGGAAGACCCCGGAATCGGACAATAATTTGCAAAATCCCTCGCCTTCCAAATTGAGTCGTTCTCCTCTCACTTTCACTCAACTGCGCTCACCTCACAATTTATGCACTATTTCACCTTCCTTCAAAACTTACCGCGAATTATTTTCTTTTATTATTTAATGCCAGCAGTCCTCCGAATTCTAGATTGTTTCTTCTCGAGACATGGAAACATTTTCTTAGAGTTATGATGCGATCAGCTAATTTCTATTATTCTTTTGCGGAAATCGCGTTAAATAACTTCTATGGGCATAATCTGGCAAATGCGGTGCGTGAGGGAGCAATTCGAACTTCAACTAATTAATTTTGGCCATCGTGATATTTGATGAGTGAACTGGTGCATTGTCTTGATGAAACAACACTTTCTTTTTTGCCAACTGCGGACGTGCGTAGATCGACAGTGATCAAATTGCAAATGTATGCTGTTCATGAACTAAAAGTATATATTGATGGTAGTTTAAGTAGTCACCCGGAATTCATTACTCTTGGAATGGGCAACTACCGGAATTAACTCTTCGGGAGTCAAGGTTGAGTGATTTCATATCTGCACATTTTCCACTCTTCTGCTCAGTGTGGAATTCGAGCGCAAACTGCCTCACTCTTCATTTTGTCTAATAACTCTATCTTCAACTTGTTTTGCAGAAGTTAGAAGGGTCGAGATTTCAACCAGCGGTTGGGCAGATGATAAAAAATGTGATAATAAATGTAATATTAAAATAATGAAATACGAAATGATTAGAAAAACTGAGGTAAGTTGAAATTAGGAGCCTTTTTATTATGATTGTGCGACCAATTTGTAGCATATGCTAACTTGGCGAATTTTGATATTTATCTGCTGCTTTATTTGCAATTAATGCCCAGAAAATAACGTCGATGTTCCCAATAATTTCTGTGTTGCTAAGTACTCCAATAGAAGAGAAGTTGCCTCCCGAATAACTTAACATTGGGTAACATCTACAATCTACAATAGGTAACTACATCCGTAATATATGTCGACGAGCACTTAAGTAACTCGGTTTCGTAAAGAGAATAGTTGATAGGACCGAAGAAAAAGTCTGTGAACGATGTTACTTTGCGTTAGTTAGGCCCCACCTTGAGTTTGCATGTAATGTATCGGCTGACATATATGTTGTATTTGGGAATTAGAAAAGGACAGCCAAAGGTGATACGTTTCGCAAAAATCGTTACGACAAATCAGTGAGCGTTACTTCACGTCGCAGTATGGAAATATCTTGAAGAAGGACGATTTCAAGAAAGACTTAATTTACTTAACAAGCTCAGAGAATAAACGTTTTCAGATGATGTAGCCGATATTATGTGTCCTCCCTGTTACATAGGCTGTTCTGATATAGAGAGAAAAATCAGAGAAATAGACGCTAGAACTAGTCGTTTCGAGAATTATTTTTTTTCGGGAAGGATACGCAAAAGTAATAACTTTGGGAAATAGAGTCATTGTACATGCACCCCCTGCCACACGCCAAAAGTCGGCTTGCTGGGTTTATATGTAGACTTAGTTTGTCGTCCAAGGAGGAGTTCTGTTGGAGAGCGAATTGTCTGCTGTATGTTTGCCTCTTTCGACACGTGATTAACTCCGTCCACTCCCACAGTGACACCGATTAAAGCCTCTTTCGTAGCGCACGCGTGCCCATGTCACGATGCGTGCCTCCGATGTCTGCTTTCTTTATTTCCGCCGTCGAAGCAATAAAGTAAACCCACCGGAGGAAGGGACGCAGACGCCGAGGACATTAAGGAATAAATTGACCATAAAGTTTAAAAAAACTCCGATGAAAGAATCGAAGTGCGCCTTGATCCATTAATCCTCCGTCCTTATTTACGGTTATGATTTTTTACGCCGGATTTCTTTCTTCGGTTGAGGTAGGCTTCATTCGAACACCTGTTGCTTCAGACATCCATCCTTAACTGCCCACGTTCATAATCCGTGTATCTCTCTAAAGCAGGTTTTGCTCTCGACAACGGCAATTTTAATCGAAATATTTATTGCTGCCGTATTAACGCCGACATCTTCCCCTATCTCAAAATCCGTTGTCTTCTACAATAATCCGAAAAAGTAAACGATTACAAGTCACGAGTTTCTGTTCAATTTTTCCTTTCTTGTATTTTATAGATTCTCGTGGAGCTCGCAATAGTTGCTGACTAATATTACAATGCCTTCTTCTTTTTAGATAGATTTTATTCTGATATTTTTTCTCAAATTTTCTGCAGGACCCGCGATAAGAAGCCAGCATGGACCGGGTTTGGGCCGGGTAAGGCTTGCAGAATATTGGGCTCGGGCCCGAGTGTACCTTAAGGTCGGGACAATTATTCATCTCAAACAGCGTTTTCTGTTCTTGCATAGAGACGGAGGCCTCTTAAAGTTGGTACACAGCGATTATACAATATGCACCCTCTTCTTTGTCCTATAAAATTTATGTCCAGAGAAGAGGGTAATCAGTGACACGAAATATCACGATGATAAATGAAATGAATCTGATTTAGATTAGAATGAAATTATTGTTTTCAGCATTTACTGAATTTGCTGGCATATTTTAGCCTCTGATAGCTATATAGCAGCTGCAAGGTTTCTTAATGTATTGCGGCATTACTGCAGGAATAATAGGGGCAAATTAAATGCATTTATTCCCAAATAGGTCTCAACGACTGATTTCTGAATGATTTAGTTAAGTTGGAGCTCTGGTCGGGCTTGGTCGTTTTCTTCTCATGCTCAGGCCAAGCTCGGGATTAATGATGAAATTCGGCCAAGTTAGTACCGAAAAATTTGGCCCATGCAGACCACAAATTTCGATCTCTTTTCCTAGAGCGAATCCCACGCAAGGAATTCCATTAAATCACTGCGGTCGAAATGAGTTTGTGGGTTTTCAATCGGGTCAATAAAACAGCAGCGGAATATGAACCCCGTGGAGACTGTCGAGATACGACTCAAAACTCTTGCGCGCCTTATATGAAGTAGTCTTACACGCATTTCATATCTGAGGATTCATTTTACTGATTATTTTGTATTTTAAGAATCAGATTTTCGGAAAAAAGATTGAATTTGGAAAAATCCCAAGAAAAAGCGGACATGAAAAAGTCTGACAGAACCGGGACTCGAACCTGGAGCCTTTCCGGGCAGATGCTTTAACCAATTAATCACGTTTCCTAGAGCATGCCTTCACGTTTAAAGTTACCTTAACCCTTTTCCTTGTGTGTAATCCTTAAGGGGGGTTCTCCTTTCCAGCACTTCGAGGGCCATATTTATAGTCGATTGCCAGCAGTTTTCCAGCATCTAGCAGTCACTTAAGACCAAAAATGGCATTTATAGTTCTTTTCCATCCCTTTACGGACGACAAGGAGATTGCCAAGTTGGGTGACCAATTCCCTAGGAGACCCCTTTGGTGTGATATCTGAAGTGGCAAAAATTAGTACTAAGAAGATTAGCCTCACTTCGCGTTCCACCTCATTCATTATATATTATCATTTACATAAAAAGCAAATGTCTGTCCGTTCGTCCCCTTTTTATCTCAGAAACGGCTTGACTTAGATATCTAAAACAAGCTGCATTGTGTTTCTACGATGCTGAAACTCCCAGGAAAACTATTCTCAGGAGCCCATAATACGTTTCCATAAGAGATGAACGTAAAGTACGTTTTCATGACTTTCAGAGGTTGTTTCTTTTATAAAATTAAATTTGAAACAATGGTCCTACGAAATTGAGACAAGTGTCTCTGATATACTTGTCAGAATAATACAAACAAATACAGAAGACAAAAAACACGCGAAATTAGGCACCCTGAAGAAATTCTTCTGTTTGGGTTGCCATCGTTTGGATAAAAAAGGACGTGTTTATGGCTAAATATCGAAAAGATTATTGTAAAATACACTTATAGGAATTGAGGATAATTTAACGAAATACAGCGAGGAATAATATAGAAATGAAGCAAATATAGGAAAAAAAAGAATACAATTACTTAAAAAAAAAACTTGAATTGACTTGTGATTTATTTTTCCTGGGGCAGATGAAGCCTTGTGGCCCCCTCTTCCCCTCAATATCATTTTGTAAAAAGCCATTGTTTCAATTTATATATTATTTATATTTATATGAATATCCAGATAGGCGAAATGCCAATTTCTAGAAGCTTAACGCTCACCACACCAGCTACCGAAGAACACGTCCGATTCGCGCAGTGACCGAAACATGACTGATGAATGAAACGTGAAATATTGATATAGATCCGAAATGTCGAGAATTTTGAAAAATTACAAATTCTATCAGATAGTAGTCTCCTTGTTGGAGTGGGTTGTTTACCACTAGCAAGCGGTCGCCTTCTCATAAGGAGTGTGCTAAGGGAAGGTTTGGAAAACGACCATAAATACGGCCCTGGGCGGTTCCTCGACGAGGACGTTGGCCGTGGACGATTCCGCACCGTAGGACGAAACCACTTTGCCCTCACATGTAAACTCTCCCAAAACTGCTAGACAATAAGTTCTGGCTTTATACTAAATTGGTTAAAGCATCCACCCGGAAAGCGGAAGATTCCAGGTTCGAATCCTGGTCCCGTCATATTCTTTTCATGTCCGCTTTACCTTGGGATTTTTCCTAGGTGCTAAGTTATATTGATTTTACTGTTAATGGCAGTATCAATCCACCAAACAAATATGTTTCGAAGTCGTTGTATAGCATACATATCGTAGATACCAATTTAAAGATTTTTGTCGCTACGTCTGGCGACTTTTTCCTTCTTTTAGCGACAATTTTCTGTTTCAGCAACATACTGTTGATGTTTTACTTATGTCTAAATCAAAACAGCGTTACTTTAATTGCTTTATTCAAGCCACAACGATGTTTATTTTTAGTGTCATTCTTTAAACAGCAACTTTAAGGTGCATCTACTGACTATATAAAAATAAATTGGCTTTCTGAAACTCTTCTACTAACAGGAAGAAGAAAAACGGAGCGCTAGCTTATTATGCGAGAGGTACCGGGATCGCTACCCGGCGCCTACAAATATTATTCTGGGCGCTTTTCTCACACGGCTCACATTTATCAATAAAAAGTTGTAGCCGTGAAACTTCACGTCATGAAATTGAAAGAAATTCTTGTTTTGTGTAATTCGTTCTAGCATCTATTTCCGTGATCTTTCTCGCAGTATCAGAACGGCCTATATAACAGGGAGGACGCATTGTGTCGGCTACATCTTCTCTGAATTCACCCAGTAAATTAATCCTTTGTTTGTATCTTCTAAAGATTCCCATCCTACGTCCTGAAGCATATGAGTAACTCTCACTGATTTATCATAGAAATTCTTTACATAACGTATCGCCTTTCGCGGCACCTTTTCTAATTCCCGAATACAAACGTAACGTCTTCAGTTGCGCGAAATTTTCAGAGGCGCTTGTGTTTTAGGAGGTTTTAAATGTGAATCTCATTAGACAATACCATTGTTCTTGAAACTCATACTCACATACGCAGTATCTCGCGAAAAGTGTCTAACTTGGTTTAAATATTTCTTCACGACTAATTTAAGTCTTAATCTTTATAAATTACAAATGCCTCCTAAGAAGCGTTAATTCATCTTTAAATGTATCACCAAGTGATCAATTTTCCTCAAGTAAAAGGCTTGGAAATACATTCATAAAGATCAGGTGGACATAATTTCGAATGATAACAATTGGCACACCTCCACTTTACATACTTGGTTTAACGTGTAGGTATACTTAAACCTATGCTTGGTTTTATACCATTTGCGACTTAAAAATAAAGAAAATTGGTGTAACGATGTAAAAAAGAGTGAGACCTGATTGAGTCTTACGTTCTTAACTACTGAAGGAGAATAAAATGACTAAGTTTCACTGTTTCCCAAAAAAACACGATTTAATTTACGATGCATAAAATGGGCCACCACTCGCACAGAATAGAGAAACGAAGGAGTGGAATCCAGAAGAGTGCTCGTTAGAGTAACTTCAACGTTAAATTTAATGGATTTCCATAATTTCCGAGTTACGCTTCAAATTGACGATGGAGGAAGAGTTTCAGTGCAGAGCAAAAAGATGATTTGTGGAATCCCCGCAGAGAACCGCCGTGTCCGTGCAGAACATCGCTCCGGACGATCTCTTCAATGCCAAACACAAGATTGGAATTATATACGACACTCTTAACGACGTTAAGCAGTGGTGGTTTGCTCTTCCATCTGTCCGCATTTCCATATGCGACGGGGTGAACTCGGAAGCTATTCAAAAGCATGGCTTCGATTCGTCTGCCATCCAACCGTTCCTGTTTTCACTCCGGTTCAAAGTAAAAACCAATTTTCGGTTCAGTCCGTCTGCCCACTCCGAACCGTTTTTTTCGCTCCGATCATTTAATTTATGCTCACGAGGATTTGTTGAATAAAGCACAGTTTTGAACAAGAAGAAAAATTACTAATCCACAATATATGTATTTCGTCGCGACGAAATACATGTCGCGACGCGTCGGCGACAAGTTTCGGCTTGTAATAGACAACTTCATGCCAAGAAAAAATAATGAAAGGAGGCTTTTCTAGGCGAAAAAGAAAGAAGGGAAGTCAACGAAGACATATATATTGTGGATTAGTTTTTTCTTTGTTGTTCAAAACTATGTTTTCTCAGCAAATGCTCGCGATGTCAAGATTCCGCAAAGTGAATTTTGATTTTCTCCTCCTCGGAAGGTTTTTATTATCTCTATCCTTTCTCTACGACACAAGATTAAAATAGATTTAAGAGTACCTCCTACGACATAAAATCAACCATGATCAAGCAATAAGATCACCTAAATTTCAGAGAAAAGAATTAATTTTTGCTTCTTGCTAATCACTATTACACATATGTTGTATAACTCCTTCCGGTTTACGTCACTAAACAATTTGTTTTGAACCGAAAATCGAAACGAAATAAATATCGGCTTTCGGTTTCGGATCGGGTTCCAGAATTTCAGCTCTGGATTCTCATTAAAAATTATCTCTGAAATGGTTATCTTAATAGAAATGCGCAGATGCTGAAAAATATTCTCCTCTCGGGATACATGAGGAAACAGGAAAATGTCAGCGTCTGTTTCCAAACATGAAATGAGCCGTGTCCTTTTCCAATCGGAAACCATCTATCAGAGGTATTTTCTCGCGACATAAATTTGATTGGCAGCCCTTACAGCGCGTGTCCGCGAATTCCATAACGAAGAGATTTTGTGAATGGAATTGTTAATGTCACAATTGTTAAAGGCGGCTAAAGCTGTCAAAGGCAGTCAACTTCAGTGTCCAGCTTATGTACCTGATATTGCATTCTTATGTCTATAAGGGTAGTCATTTCTATTCGTTTAGACCACTGGTTTACGAATTCATGACGGCGGAACAGACCAATGATGTGAATTCCCAAGTTTCGGTCGAAGTCCGGTTGCAATACGAATATTTAATCGATGCGAGGAAATATAAATCTTTAGTTAGAATATGCTTTTCATAATCCTCTCCTAATCTTAATTCAGTAATATTGATCCACCCATCCATGTTTACATATGAACGAGCGTGTGAGCTTTTCGGCAGTGTTTTCTGGTGTTACGAACCATGATATCGAAAACATAATACCGTATTTTCCCATTCATAACGCGCACCTCGTATTTTATAATGGTCTTGAAACTGTTTAGATGACGCGCATCCAGCAAATACCACTCATCAAGGACTCGACACTCCCCTTACTCCATTGGTTATACGTTACACCGTGTAGGTGTAAAAGTAATGACAATGTAAAAGATGCACAATTTACCACTATAAAAATAAGGCAGCTCAAATAGAACTGCCATGTGTACATTGTAAACTCGCCCACATGTGCATTTACTATTTGCATCGTATTTAATAACTAGTAAACGCTCCCGTCAAGCATGGCGGGACTTAATTTAGTTTAAAAATGTATCTATTATCGTATATATCAGGTCCTCCTAAGCACAAAATATTCTGCAGTAAGATCATAATAACTCAATATATTTCTAATCATATAAATCATTTGTAATATTTATTATACTGTTTTCAAGTCATGAAAGCCTACTTTATGTGCATTTCTTAGAGAGAAATATCAGAAATGGTTATCCCCGTGTACTTATGTGGGATAATTCTTGAAATCTACATTCAACAATGGATTTAGTCGTCAAAGGGACGGGTTTTTTATTTCCCAAAAGTTTTACGAATTTTCCGTGTATTTTGTCATAATTCTCGAAATTATCAACATTTCATGACTAAAATAAGATTCTATGATCATTTTCCGTTCTTGTGACATTTGTCTCAATTTCGTAAGACCATTATTTTAAATTTAATTCTGTAAAAGAAACAACCTCTGCATGTAACGAAAACCTACTTTACGTACAT
>KZ309104.1:91067-110649 GCA_000376725.2 Ladona fulva | reverse complement strand
ATAGGTAACTAGGAATGCAGACACGTGGTTATGCTATTAACTACATGTGATCGGAAGCTTACCTTCAAATCGATGGAAGTCCTTGGAATAACTTTCTCAAATGAAGGAAGAAAGCAGGCAACCAAGCACAAGGCGAGAGTAGACTAAAGTGATTGTAACCACTTGAAGCCTCATGCAACATGGCGGATAACTAGTCGTGTTAGTCGTCTCCGTTTACAGCGCCGCTGAGCGGGTAGTTGGCAAACTGCCAAATCGGATACGTCATCTCATTCACGGTGAATACCCGTTTCGACGCGCGAATTTTACACGAAAATGCACGAAGTATACACGAAAATGATGCGGCTACCTCTGTTAGGTACAAGTAGCGAGATGCATACCAATTTTACACGTTGAATGTTGGGACGGTGCTGTGTGGGTAAATTCTTTTTCCATGAATTTAAAGAACCGTAAATCAATGTTATACTATTTTAAAATTCTACGTTGTATATTAATGTTACTTCTATTAAACACTATGTGTATTAATAAAGTTTTATAACAATTGAGCACTGCGACAATTGCATGCATCTCACTATTTAATGCAAACCTATGTTATATTAAAATCTGATGGCACAATTTGTCAAATACTGTTATAGTTATATACTTCTTTGTTTAAGAGATGTGACTATAACAGTATTTGTTATTTATCTATTAAATTCAGTTTCTGTTTACTCTGGAAGATAGATTACATAAGTTCTTTTTTCTGGAATTTAATGACCCTTAAACCACATGTTATACTGTTTTGACATTATAATTTTATATTAACACTATGTAATGTAGTATTTTATATTAACCCTTTCACACTCACGGCTATTTTGTTTTTCACTCCCAGAAAGCTCATGCCTGATTTTTGAAGATTTTAGTTATTTCTTTAAATATTTTTTTGCGAGTCTACCTTTTGATATAAGATGCTGAAATTTTGAATATATATTCAGAACAGATTGCTATTGAAATAAAAATAAATTTTAAATTTAAAGAAGTGATATTTATTTTTTTTATAGAAAATGATCGAACAAATTCTTTTTTCGGATCAAAAAATAATTTTCAAAGTTATATAACTGCACAATCTCTAAGTTTATCAATATTTTGCATATACATAATGAAAGAGGATATACTTTGGTCTCTTATACTTGAATATGACCTACAAATCTCAATTTATTCATGAGATATAAAGCTCATTGTGAAAAGGTGCATTTCATTGAGTCGCACTTGTGCTCAGCTAAACACTCCCCATGCAATCCTTTACTGCTTCTACTCCATAAGATAAATAAACATTTTTACACAAGGTTAAACCTGGAGCCGATAAACCGATATATCAGCACCTTGAGCATTTTAAGGCAAAAACCGAAAAGCCGATATATCGACACCTTGAGCATCTAATGGTTAACACTTTATAATTAATTTATCATTTACACTTTGATCCATCTGTTTGAAAAATCCATTATTTAAAAAAATACTTTGTGAGTGTTACTAAAGGTGCAGTAAGCTCTCATAGTAGTTTTAAAATATACCAACTTCTATAAGTAAAACGATACACATTTAAAGTCATAAATGGTGGCTTCCTGGGGATATTCCAAGGACAGTCAATTCCATAAAAACAGCTGGGTGCCAGAACTACCACTGCCTCATGGTTTCTGCAGATATATTCTGCTCTAGGCTATCCTTACTCACAGATTTTTAGCACAGACCTGTCTATTTACATTCAATACACTTACCCTTTACTAATGATGGATATAAGGTACACAGGACTCTTAAGTTTTACCGGCCACGGTGGCGGAGTGGTTAGCATGCTAGCTTTCCAACATTAAGGTCCCAGGTTTGAATCCCAGCTACTCGGATTTTTCTGATTAGGGAATGGTTGTGTGTACTTGTAAATAGTAATAATTATTAAAATGGATGTAATTGGGGTAAACCTGTTTCCATTTAGAAGTTATTATTATTATTATTAAATTACAGAAATAATCTGCATGCCTAACCTCTTCGGGATATATTTGGGATAGTGGTTCGACTCCCAGTGGGGGCCTACGTGCGAAATGACCTCAACTGTCGAAGCACTTCAAAGATTACTACTTATTACTACTATTACCCTCCACCTCCTCACCATAATAGCCGAAATTGTGCCTGAAAACTTAATAATGAAAATATCCGAAGAAAATTCATAAATTTATAATAATGCACTGATTAGACGACTGAGAAAAATGAGCCAAATCATTGGAGGCAATCGCTGATATTAAAGGTAACTCGAATATAACTGTAACTGCTAAACTGTGAGGCAATTGTAATTACTAAATGAGAGAGTATTTCCTCATTAAATTTGTCCTTAATAATGAAAGTGATGTCCTGAAGGGGGCAAAGTTTTAGTTCTACAAAACTGCGATTGAAAGAGATTTCAACGCCTGTCTCATCAAGTCTCCACCGCATATTCGGCGAAACTCGAGTTGTACTCTCAGAAGCGATGCATATTTGTATCGAAATATAACTCGATGTCGAAATAGCCTCAGCGAGAAGTAAACCTCTTCTTCAGTTATATCTTCCCTCTTAGATCGTTTTTCTTTCAATAAAGAGTACGTAAGATGGACTCTTAAATATTCTCATATGTCACTTCTTATGACGCGAAATTAAAGTTTCCATTTAGGGATCGCAGTTCATGACGGATTGGAATGGTCTTTTGATGTCTCCCCGGATGGACACTTTAGGAAGATTTAATAAATTAGCCTCTCAGCGAGGGGCGCTGGAAATCGCGACGGGACGTCCAAAAGGGACGATTATCAGTGGGAACTACTCTGCCGTCGAAGATGGTGTTCTGTAAACAAGATGACCTCCGATTTTACGTCCGCGCTTAATCTGTATTGAAAATCCACTTTCGGTCGCACGGATTTCTAAAGCCGCGGGGAAACAAAGTATTTCTTCGCTTTGGGCCGTTCATTTTTTATTCGACCGTCGCGGTCGGTTTTTCTGAATCATATCGATGGGCTGTCATGCATCCGAAATGTTAACTTGTAAAGCGAGCGGCTCACTTATCAAATTGACAGCTTCTTCTTGGCGTTAGTCGCATCTGTCTTCCAGAAGCCTTCGGGGTACACCTGGAGAAGGCCAAGATGGCGGCCAATTCACTTGTTTCGCGATCAGTGTAACGAAGAAGTTTTTGATGTCGCTGAGGGGCAATTGGAAAAAAAGGAACGGAGAGGCGGAAGGATATTTGATCAAAAAGTCATGACTTTGGTACCAACTGAAGTACGATTAAAGCGTACATTAGCACTTTGAAATTACAAATATCATTGTTGTGTATTAAAATAAATACATATAGCAGTTATATTTAGGAAGAGGAAGGTGGAAACTTAATGAAAATGATCGAAAAGCTAGAAATAATGTCACCAATAACAAGGAAATTGAAGAAAGAATTTTTGAAGAAAAAAGAATTTTTGAAGAAAATAAGTGTAAAAACGAAAGATAAAATGAATAGAAAATACGTTATTTCAATCGAATAAAAGGGAGATGAAAATAATTGTGTTTATAAAAGCTTTATTTTGCCAATCCTGACTCATGGTGCATCTGGACAGCTAGAAAGAAAAAAATGTGGAATGAAGTTGGGGGAATGAATTTTCTTTCCATTGTATTTGAAAAAGTAGTAATGGAACCAAACCGTAAGCCGAAACCGGAAAAACGGAAGAGTATAGTATTTCGAATCACCGATTCGACGAAGGCAGGCGGAGAGAAACAGGAACCGAACCGAAATAATGTAAGGAAATGAAAAAGTAATGTAATAATTCCGAGGATTTTCTATGTAACTGAGAAGCTCGAAGAAGTAAGATCAAGTAAAACGTATCACGTTGGCTACAGTGGCTGCTTTACTAATTATGATTGAATCATGTTCACAGTGCGATCATTGCCATGAATAATAATAATAATAAGGTCTTTATTAAAGGCGAGATTGAGACTGAAAAGTCTCTTCTTCCATCTAACCTTGAGTCAATGATTTTATGTACATGAAGACTTGTGTGTAGGTGAAAAGAAATAGAGAGGAAAACTTTAGAAGGAGTGGATGTAAAAAAAAAACCTAAGGTGATATCTTAGGAAAAAATATCCACAGCAGGAAAACACCCTCAGAGAAGGGGGGTGTGAAAAACCTGCGCAAACCTACTGATAGTTTATGCTAAAAGATGATTAAGAAAGCTGTGTATAAGAAGAAAATTACAAAATCAATAGTAATATAACAAGATTACAAATTAATAATAAAATAAAATCATAAACAGGAAAAACTGCAATAATAAACCATGAGGAACGACTTGAAAGAAAAATTTTCAGATTCACTTGTGGTATCTTTGACAGAATTACATATTTCGCGATTATATATTATTCTGGTATTATGCCGATGACTTCTCTTATTATTATCGTTTCTATTTCATTTTCAATGTTCAATGCCTTTGGTGTGGAAACTTTGCCACGCTAATTTCCTTTCATTGTTAATTTTTTCTTTTCTTGTTACAGAAAATAATTTTCTTTGAATTTTTTATTTGAAATTTAGCTGTCGCTATCAGTAGGTTTCGCAGGTTTTTCACGACCCCTTCTTGCGGCTGTTTTCCCGCAGTTGACATTTTTTCCTAAGTTTTGGGCTTAGGATTTTTTAAAATTCTACTCTGTAGTTTCTTCCTTTTCTATTTTTCTTTGCTATTTTTTCCCTATCTTATGTAAAGGAGACCTGTTGGTCTTGATTTCGCCCATAAAGACGTATTCTATTCTATTTATTGACGAGAACCAGTCTCGGGTTAATCTTAAATGTTTCTTAAGAGATGAATGCTAAGAGATGAAACTGAGATTTGAGTGATTGAAGAACAGAACACAAGATGTCCTCAATGTCGAGCAATGGGCAATATTGGTAACAGCCGAAATGAAAATTAATGGTATTGGGTAACAAATGCTCTTTCTTTTCTTAATCTTTGGCAATTATTGAGTGTTTTTCATCGATAATCTTCGCCACAATCGTAGCCAATCGAAAATAACTCAATTCCGGACTTTTCCATCGCATCTATTGCCAGCGATGGCACACCTCTACTACGGCGTGCCTCGTCTTTCGTTGCAAATAAGAGTTGCATTCGCTTCCTTGGATCGTTAGAACTCGTGGACTCGGCGTGAACTCGTTTGATTTTTTTAGTTCCCTTCTCATTGAAAGTTTAAAGTTGTAAACGAGACATTCAGAAAGAGATAAACCGAAAAATCCCGTTATTCAACGAACACTGATTTCAGGATGATTGATTCTCGGTTGCTTTTTCGATCAAAACAATCTGACTGAATGCTTACGCTTTTTATGTGAAATTGCGATTATTACGAAAATTATATGAATTCAAGGCGAGTGTAATGCGAGTAATTGATCGAGTGAAATGGATGGAAATTCCCCACTTGGAAGTCTTTTCAGGCTCTGTAAATTTCACGAAAAATAAATTGCTCTTTCTTATTGCGAAATATTAAATGTTACAGACTGTCCAGACATATGAATAGGGGAGCCCTGGAAGTACGGTCAGCAGGATTATGATAGTTCCGGCCAAATACCCAAGCCATAGCTTCTGGTAATTCCTTCATTAGTTCGAGATTGGTCTCAAAGCAGTGGTTTTCGAAAGAGACGACTTGGTGGTCACGAGGGTGATAGAGAACCAAACCTTTTTCTCAAAAGCGTATATTTATAAGGGTTTCTCTCCACCTTCTTAGAAGATCCAAAATCGCCGAACAAGGCAAGTACAACTCCTTGTTAATTACATCATTATCGTCGTAAGAGACACTCGAGCCATTAGTCAATGACGTAACATCTGCCAAACAGTCGCATAAACCGTAATCATAATGGGCACGACAATAAATAACATATTTACAATTACATATGAGCCCAAAACTACTTTCGTGGTAGTTTTGGACCATCTGCGGCGTAGATTAACGTTCTTTCTGGAAAGTGGGTGCACTACTTTTAGCAGTAGTAGTAGTTTCCGCTCTCATTCTGGGATAACAATGGCCCTTAGGAAAGGTCTCACATCCACAACTCTCTTGTTTTTACAAATATTCCCCATTGCCAAAGTTTCTCCTACCACTCGTGCGAAATGATCTAAGCTGTCGAAGCACTTTTAACAATACTACTACTACTACCCATCGCTGCGGAATTGCTGCGACGAGGTCCTTTGATAATCTTCGGAGCCTATATTTCTCCCTGTCCACCATAAGACTGTTTTTCTGTGGCCTGAGCAAATTCTAAACTGGTAGAAAGCGCCCTCTAGTCCCGTGTTGTAACAACCGCACCACTGTCCGTGCGGCGTCAACATGGAAGAACCTGGGTTACGCGTCAAATTTTGTTGAGGCTGGCAAATCCAAAAAACCCAGGAGCATCATAATCCCAGTGTCTTCAGCAGCTTGGTGGGCAAAGAGCGTTAGTGCGAAGTAAACCGTCTTAGTATTAATTGTATTTTTAAAGGTGTGTCGATTCGATCGCCACACAGGCCACATTGGCATTTTTTGGCCATATTTATCATAAGACATCTTGCTGATGAAAAAGCCATAGAAATATTTCGAAACGAAATAAATATTGCTGTATTAACCCAAGGAAAATGATAAAGGTGACTTAGCATGTAAAGGCGCGCTCCTAGGAAAATCCCAAGGAAAAACGGTCATGAAAAAAATCTAATAGACACAGTACTCCAACATGGATTGTTCCACTTACCGGATGGAGCCATTTAAGCTGTCGAGCCAGAACATCCTTTCATGTCGCATAGGCGAAGTGGTTTAGTCCGGCTGTGCGGCATCGTCAAGGCATCTCTCTTGAAGCTGGAGATAAAGCTCTTGATGACTTAATTGGTTAAAGCATCCGCACGCAAGATTCCTTCTTGGAGCCCTGGTTGTCTTTTTCATGTCCGAGTTAAGTGCTAATTCTGTATTTTGCTGCCCCTCAACTTATGTGAAAGATTTAGCCATTTATAAGCGCAAGGCTAAAATATCGAATCTGGAATTTGTATTTAAAGGGTCCTGGATTTCGGAGTTGACATTTTGGAAGGGATCGCTGTCCAAAGTGAGGTCGCATGCGGTCGGCGTCCCGTCAACTCAAACGGAATTTCAGCTAAGAAATGGACGTCAAGAGAATTATTCCGCGCCGTCTCATTCAACGCAGATATATCTCCGTAATTCCGATTGGCCGACATTGAAAAGGCGATGACAGATCGTCTATACCTCTCTCTTATTTTCCCCGGTATTCTTTTTTGTCTTTTTTGCGTTTGTCCATCTTCGTAGATTATTCCTATCTCTTCCCGCTTCTGCGCAGTTGTCGGGTATCATTCGTCCATAGCTCGTGGCAATTTGAAGGCTGAATAAAATTAATGATTGAATGTTGTTTAAGCGATCCATTATTGCTGCTTGACTCATAACCGTAAGGAGAATGACTTCTGCATCGATGAATTTATTTTCTCTTAGAATATTACTCAAGTTGAGTGAGAATAAGTCGTTTGTAGTTAATCCGCGCATATTTTTAATAAGAATGATGAAGTGGGAGAGTGGGTGTGGTCAGGCATACCAAATACTCTAATACTTCTGAATTCCTTCCCTCTAAAATAAAGTTGCAAAAGTATTTATTAGTGCGTTAACTTTCTCGTTTCAGATTGGAAATCCTTATTGCTTCTCACCAGCATCACTTCCTCAAATCCTTGATTACTTAAATTCAAATTGAATCGCATACTTGCAGTTTGTGGTTTCTACATCTATTTTTAAAACTTACTTCTGAAGTTTTCTGTTTTCATTTTTCGATTCCATGAAATGGTCAATGGAACAATTTTGTTAACTGCGGAGATTAAAGGTAAAAGAAGGGCAATAACTGACATTCAATCTGTAACAAATAACAGTTATTTATATATAAGAGGGAAGGTCCTTTTGTTATATACATATTCGCTGTCTTGCATTCTTTCTTATGATGAACACCAGGTAATGGAATTTATATCCTTTATGTAAATTTTTCTATTTTATTTTTGTCTCCTTTTTTATTTTCGGTTTAAACCTCTTAACATTTTTACACCTTGGTCGACTATTATCTGAAGCTGACATCATTTCAACATTATCTGAAATACGGGTTTAATGAATACTGTTTGAATGGACGGTGCGTTGAAATACTTCTAAAGCAGCCGCCCGCTTGAAAGAGTACTTGCTGCCGGAATGGACTCCTGCAGGGGAATTGTGGGTAATAATTTGCCCAAAGTGCTCTAACGGGTTCTTTTCGATCGGTGAGGAGCTGTAAAAAGTTACGCAGTCGGGTTTATATTTATTGTCGCCTCGTTTCTCGTAAATCAAACTTTTAATCCCACTATGCATTTATCTCTGTGGGGGACATCTCTTCTTGTCTTTTCGATCGCATTTTATGAAGATGAGCACCGATGAGTGCTCTTTTGTTGTGCTGAGGTCAAATGTCCGGAGCCAATGATTAACAATGGTGATGAAGCGAGTTTCGTGGCCGTGCACTTTTGGGGACATTTAATCACTGCTACAAATGAATCGCACCGGTTTTTTTAAGAATTGAGTACTGCATAGACCGATCAGATTCTTCTATATGACTAGAATTAGGCTGTTTTTAATTGAGAAAGTACCGTTCAGGTTTCGTGTGGATGCCGTATGCCATTACTTTCCTATATATTTGAAGGTGAAATTACATGTTATTACTCCTTCGTGATATCTTAAATCTTACTTAGTCGCCTTATTTAATTCACAAAATAATGACGAAAATTATCTTACAAATGAAGTATTAAGTTGCGGGTGCGTGTGTTTGTGTATTATTGTGTATGATCGCCTACTACTCGAGAACCAGATGTTCTACATCTACATAATTACCCTGCAAGCCACCTTCCGGCGTGTGGCAGGGGGTGTAAACACCAAGAGTAAAATTACTTCTTTAATTTATTATTATCGCGTATCGTTCACGGAAAAAAAGTCCCTAAAACGACTTGTCCTCGTATCTCTTTCTTTTATTTTACGCTCACTGTCGGATCGGTCAAAGTAGCAGGGGGTCGCGCTAATAATATCAATTACGTCATCCGAATATGTATTTCCTCTGAATTTATCTAACAATAATAGCCTAGTTTATAATCTCCTTTCTTTCAAGGATTCCCAACCTTCGTCTGAGAGCATTTGCGTTACGCTTGCTTCTCTATCGTAGCACTTTTTAACAAAACGTATCGCCTTACGCTGCACTTTCTCGAGTTCGCGAGAGTTCGTTTCATCCGCTGGGTCCCATATACTCGCCGCATATTCCAGATGGGGCCTAACTAACGTAAAATAGCATCGCTCTCTAACCTTTTCATCGCATCTACCTACAATACGCTTTATAAAACCGAGCTTTTTAGTTGCTTTACCGCATATTTTTCGAATGTGTGTGCTCCAGTTTAAGTTATTGGTTAGGGTGATTCCAAGATATTCTACTGAGTCGACTACATTTAAATTCGTTCCACTAATTTTGTACGGGCGGTTCTGACTCAATTGTTTCCTTTCGAAGAAATTTACTACAGAGCATTTATCTACATTAAGATCTAGCTGCCATTTTTCGCACCACATTTGTATATGAGCTAAGTCGTTTGAGAGTGAAGCACTATCTTCGTCACTTGATATTTCTCTATATATTACCGAATCATCCGCAAATATCCTCACATTGCTATCGATCTTGTCGCTTAGGTCATTGATATAAATGAGGAAGAGTAAAGGTCCGATTACGCTGCCTTGGGGTACGCCTGAAGTGACTCTGACTTTATTCGAACTAACGCCATCAAGTACCACTTGCTGTTCTCTCTCGTGTAGAAAATTCTTTATCCATTCAATTATTTCCTTGTTGATACCTGCTAATTTTAGTTTGTAAATTATTTTGTAGTGGGGGACCCTGTCGAAAGCTTTCTTGAAGTCAAGGAAAATAGCGTCCACTTGCTTTTTACTTTCGGCAGACTTTAAGTTATGAGGCAGACAAATGTTCTACGACTTTCAAACTTTCGAGGTTTATAAATGTCTTCCCGGATTAAGAAATAGGCTATTTTTATTCACCTAACAGTCCCCGGTTCGACTCCAGACGCTTTAAAATGTTTTAATAAGAAATGCATGAAAAAGGACACTTTTATCAATTGTAGGGTTTATTTCATTCGCAAAATTAAATTAGAATTAACGGAAGAGCCTTACGAAATCGAGAAATACACCAAAAGTAAGGAAATTGAATGAAAATTCTTATTTTCGCCAAGGAATATTGCTTTCAATCGAAATTATAAGAATTTTTGTCAAATACGCCAACCTTTCGTGCAAATTTGTGTTTTTTTTTGTTTGACGACCAAGCCAATTGTTGAATCAGATCTCATCCATTTTTTTAGCTTTTACCGCTCGGAGCGTTTCTTTCTTTCTTAAAATTAAATAAGAAATAATAGCCTTACGAAATGGAGACAAGCACCAAAAGAAGATAAATTGAATGAAAGTTCTTATTTCGGTAGTGGAACATTGCTTTCGATTCAAAATTGTGAGAATTTTGATAAAATGAACGAATGTTTTCTAAAATTTTAAGATTGTAAAGAAACCGCCCCCCTGACGTCTTATTCCATTGTCGAATCCGATCTCCTGCCTTTGCATATTAGAATACATTGGGAATTGAGGTCCGATGAGAGGTGTTAGTTTATCTTTTGTAAAACTAGGTCTACTGCATTTAATTCTATCTTTTTTCCCCGTTGAGAATCAACGGGCACTTCAGCTAGTTATATAATAAAAGTGAAATTGTCCTTTTGACTACAAAACCTTCTTAACTTTATTTGAATATCTAGACGTATCGTCACATTTTTACGTCAATCTTATTAATAGATTTTTACGGAAAACTGAGATTTGTAGGTATAATTTTTCTAAGCGTAAATTTTGATGTCAATAGTTTTGAATATATATTATATAAAAAATATGTATGTATTAACCATATACTCGTATTTCAACAGGTAGATATCTACTGGAGGAGCTCTCGATTTGAATTTCCTTTGTTAAGTCGTCCGCATATTCTAATGTAAAATTTTAAAATTTAAACTTTTAATTTCGGAATCTATTGCGAGCGTTAACTAGCGCGGCTACAATATTAAATTTGAGGTTCAATTAATGGATATCTTGAAGTTGATTTTTCGATGACCAAGCTGAAACAGAAGTGTGGGTCCCGTTAGTGCGACGGAAGTGGAGTACTTGAGAATAAACGGCGTATTAATAAGTAGCTAATTGAGACTAACATGTTAGTAGCTATTTTTTCTCTTTTTTTGCGTATTTTTATATCATGAAACTTGACATTGAATTCACTTTATTCATCTGACATTTCTTATGCTTACTTGAAAACTGTTCTTGCCACCACATATTTATTATTAAATCATGTTTTGACACAGGATAAAGGGTAACTTATTCCTCATTTAGATGCATCTCAGTCCGGTCAATGGCTCTCATAATATGAAATCCACAATGGTTTTCTAATTGCCGAATTTTCCAAATCACTCCTCATTGAATGCTAAGACGTGTTTTTTAGGTGGTCATTGTACTTCTTTTAGATGGACGTTTTCCTCTTATAGAATTCTGACTCTGTGAGAACTTTAAAGACTTCTTGCTTGTGGGCCTCATGAAGATACAGAAAGTATTGTATCTGCGGTCCGCCAACTTATCAGAGGAGCTGATGCGGACCACTGGAGGTCGGATCTTGATTGCCTCCGCACCACAGTCTCTATGATATGAATCCAGAGGGACTTACGCTGCGAAAATTATGCATTTAGAGAATTTCGAGGAAAAGTAAAAAGTTCTGAGGTTTTCGGTAGCCGTCGGTTGGAAAGAATCAAGCTTTTAGAGAGAAATCAAATATTCATTTTTAAATAGAAATACTGCAAATTTTGCAAGAGAAATATCTCGGCTAATGCTCGAGTCCAGTCAGCATTTGCTCAATCATTGGCTCTCCGTGAAAGAATAGTTATAACTCATGAGTAGCAATGTTGTTTTTTCCCTTTTTTATGCCTCATTTACCACACATTGTACAGCCTTGACAATAGAGGCGTCAGTCAGACTCTCTCAAATTTAGTTTTTCTTGGCCGCGTAGAAAGATTTTTGACATTTCCTATATGTCACTCTGAGACATATATCGCCGTCATCATCAATTTGATTGATCGCAACCTGATCCAATAAAAAACGTTTTTTTTTTGTCGCTGTTGATTATTTTCCTTTGTACTTGACGCAGCGTGAAATTAGCACCCCTTTTCGCGTACGCCATATTCTTGGCGAATACGCTGATACGCCTTCTTGGCAGAAGGCGCATATCAGATTGGCTTTCAAATCGGATGAGAAAGTGCACACGGTCTTTTGGATTCGTTGGGAAGTGTATGGACATGTGAATCGAGAGAAGTGTGCTTTAGTGGACGTAACTCAGGGGCGTTTGCGAGAAAGTCGATGACTTTTGAAATTTGATATTTCTTTTGCGAAACATTGTTTCGACCAACTTCCATTTGGAGTTTAAAGAATATTATTATTACTCATGTGACGGTTGTGTGTATACTCCGTATAGGAGCACATTCGTATATTCGAGTACAGTTAAAAGTCAACTCCGGTAAATCCAGAGATATTCTCGTTCCTCCAAGAAAAAGTCAACCTTAGATTTTTGTGTGTCTTAACATATGTGCAGCCAGCATATCATTACATCTACGCCTTGACCCACAGTTTCTGGCAACCAAAGTTTATACTCACTCTTCCGCTGGCAAATCTAGAAAAAGCAGAAAGTTTCAGTTACACAGACCTGGAAGAACAGTGAGAATATTTTCTTTCGTTTTGTTGCAAACAGTCTTACGTTCACTACCTCTGTACTTTTGTTCTATAATAATTAATACGTTCTAAATAATTTTTTATAATTTGGCTATTTCTAATTGAACCTTCGACCCAAATCAGCCATGAATTTCATCTCTAAATGACCTCTGCCTTAAAAATGAAAAACTCAAGTACTATCACGATATATTTAACTCGAGTATATATACGGTGGATGCGGAAACGCTAACAATTTAACTATGTTGTTGTTGTCGATAATGAATAATGATAATTGATATTGAATTGATAATGAAAATAATGAATAAAAACCTTCTACTTGTCAAACCTGTAAGTGAATAGTTAGTTTCCGAAATTCAGAGTTTTCATTATTCTCATCATTGTCGACGTGGCAGAACAGTACCATGATTTATGAAACCAAAAATCGATTTTAGGAATTTTCCTAACATATAATATGAATCCTGGAAAAGTTAGTCGTATCTTCATTTCCATAATTTGAATGCTAATAGTCGTAATATTTTAAACAAAAATCTTGTTTTTCCGTTTGCTAAGGATAAAAGACTCTCATGTATGCTCTTGGAGGGAACTGAAAGATGAGACGATGGTTGATTAATTAACGTTCTCTAGCGAGTTAGTGTTCTCCAGAAATTGAGAGCATTCTACTTGTGAGTGAGTTTTTATCAATTAAAAGCGAAGATTCTGAAACATTCAGATCTTCTCTATCGAGGGAAATCAACGCCGCAGTTGAAACGTAGAGAATTCTATTCGGTGAAGAATAAATCATCGGTTCTCCTAATGAATACTGAAATAATTTAACCTAAATCTGGTGGATATCTGGCAGTATCTCGCAAATAACTTGCAATATTCAAGAAGTGAAATGTAAAATGCTCTTTTCCAGCACTTTTCTCAGGATAGTGTGTACCTTTGCGTTCATTTTGTGTATCCCGTTTTACTTATGCCTAAGCGAAAATGTCACTTTCCTGACGCGCATTTCCCATGGGTGATCTTCTAAATGTCACCACTTCGAACCTCGTGAGATTTGTATAAAGAAAAACGTTAAATGATGTACTTAGAAACTTCAGTCATGCAATAAAGTTTTAAAAGTGCGATATCCAGTTTAGCGACCACTCATACGTATATACATATGTATGTATATCCTACATACATAAAAACCCAGTTACCATTGTTTTAAATTGTGTATATTAAAACAGTATGCGATGGCATCTCGAAGGAAGACAATGCAGTAAATTCGTGATTTACGAACTGGAAATTATCTCTTCGAAAGATCTTCAGTGGAAGGATTTCTCGATCTGTAAACTGATAGAGTTCTTCCCGAAGAAGGGGTTTTATTCTCTATTTTCGTCCGAAAGAACAGATCTTCATTCAGCTCCGTAAGTTATGAGTTAATTGCGATTGCTTCGAATTTTGCGATTTCGTCCATATCCGCTTATCGGAACAGCGGATTTTTCGATCTTCTGTTTTTCCATTCGTCCGAGAGATGTCACTTGCTGTCCGAGAGGAAGGAGAGAAACCTTGAGGTCTCCTCCAAAAATTCTCTCTCTCTCTTCGCCCCCCCCCCCTCTTTCCCCCCCCCCCCTCCGTTTCGGTCCAAAGAGATAGTATCAGCAGCGACCCCTCCCTCTTTATTAGGAAGCGAGTAGCTCGGGCCTCGGGAAGATTGCCTGGCACCTGAATTACGCCTCCAGAGGAAGGGGACGCTGAGGGACAGGTATATGAGAAGGGGAGGCGCGGAAAAGGTAGCCGGAGGCTGTGAAAGGGAGAGATCCCAGCATGCGATCGTTTTCAGCCCAATTCTTCCGATACCGGGGAGCAGCTACGCACCGCTTTCTGTAGAGACGTGTAACTGGCCACGTGGCACTGTCTTTCCTCTTCGTGAGATTCCTTCTTGGCTTTTCTTTTTCTAATGCTTTGGTGGTATTAATTGGGGCTGGAAAGAGAACTCAGCGAAGGAACACCAAATGAAAAGCATCGCCGGAGAGCCGCCGTACGAAACAATCCCTCGGCCGCCGATTGCTCTTTACGCCGGATAATCTGACGCCTTCCAACATACTTTATGCAGTTATTTACATATATATTTCGTCGTAAAAAAGATTTCCAAGATATTATGAATAAATACTCCAGAAATGTTCCTTTTTAACACGTATTTATTCTTCATACATCATATATAATTCTAAAAAGCAAAATGTCTGTCTGTCGGTCTCTATCTCAGAAACGACTTGATTTAGAGATTAGAACCAAACTGCATTGTTTTTTTTACGAGGTTAAAAGCCCCAGAAAAATTAGAAAGAAATTATTCCGTTATAAATTAAACACAATATAGAGGTGGTAGATTTAGTAGAATATCTCTGAGAAATATTATCCAATAACGTAAACACTGCACATATATCTATAATCACAACAATCAGCAAGAAAAACACTCAATTTCATGAAACCCATTCATTAGGATCGAAGAGCAGGTGAGAGGGCAATACTATTTTCTCAGGCCTCGTCTACAATAGAATAGCCACTGATGGTTGAATTAGTTGTTAGAAGTTTAAAAACACTCCGTAAGCCGTATGTCGGGAGAAATAGTATTAGAAGATAAGTTGCGATTGGTAATGAATTAAGAGACATTACATTTATGGAAGACTTAACATAAATGAACAAATGAGACCAATTCGGCTAAACGATAATTCAGCAAGTATTACTGACGCCAAGAAAAATAATGTTTCTTATTTTTCCTTGATCGATTAGCGACAGTGATAAACAAAAAGAATAGGTCGATCTCTAGTGTTTACTCCCAATTCCACACGCCGATTGGTGGTTCGCGGGTTTTTGGCTGAATTATCTTCAGTCATTGTACCACTCAGCTGATATCCAAGAATTCCCTCTTCTTCTCCATCCCTTTCTTTTATCCAACAACTCCTGTAATTGTGTCTTTATATGAACATCTGTTCTAAACCTTTCCGTTGTTGTATTGCCATCCGTAGTTTTTCACTTTTTATCCGTTCATATTCTCGATCTTTACATTTTTTCTACTCGATATTTATCATTTTGTATTTGCCCTTTACCCTTTGTTACGTTTGGTTTAAGCACTTCAGTGTCCCTCTCTTGCTGCGAGTTGTTTGAGCTCGAGGTTACTTTTGCGTGAAGCTCTTTAAGCCCTATATCTCGCATCTGTTTCTGCGATACCCAACTTGTGTAAGCATACGTAATCCTTGGAAAGTTGTAAGAAATGGTGTTTTTTTGCGGGCCTACCTGAACTAAGACTACCGATCCCTAGTAGCCGAAGATTATCCAGTCTGACCTTGAGCAAACGAGATGGTGATTTTGGGGCACTTGTTCCGAATGAAATGAAAATGTGGTACTTCCGATAGCTCCTTATGCTACTCTGGGTACCGCTCTTGACGCCGCTGTGTGGAACGTCTACAATAAAACTACGAATTTACATAATTACATATTTTTATTTCCATAAATTTGTACATAACTTGCAACATGGCCTTCTTCCCAGGTGGTAAGTGTAGGTAGGTGTAAACAAATAATTTATTTTGTTTTCAATTGCCTGGCGTTTGACCGAAGAAGGGTGGTTAACCCCTCCAAAATCCTCCCGTCTTATAGGGGAAGAAGTGTTGATTTTCTAATTTGAGACATTTATGAATGCGTTTAAGAAATTGATTCCTTCATTTTCGACTAAATATACCGATGTCATCATCTTCACCATCATTTCAATCCGACATCGGACGCAGGCCTTCCAAAGCGTTTTCCAGTTCTCTCTACTCTGAGCTTCTCTTTGCCAAGTTACCCCCTAGGTACTTCCATCGATCCTTTGGTCATCCTTTAGGTCTCTTCACAACTCTTGGTGTCCAGTTGAGAACTGCTAACGTCCATCGGTTGTCTCTTTTTCTCGCCACACGTTCTTCCCAATCCACTTCAGGGACATTGTTTTATCTCTGTTGCTATTGCCATCATTATCCCCATACCCATATGTATTACGTTTTCTACCTCTTCTTGTTATTTCAAGCCATCAGCTTCCTTTACTACGTACTACTTGGCTATCAACGAATCTCTATCACATTTTCGTATAATCGGTTTCTAATAATTCAGTTGATTAGATGTTTACGGTTTCTCTCGTTCCTCTAATTTCTCACTTTCTACATAGCCTCCTTATCATAATTTGATAAGACATATCAGGAGGAATTCTTTATGTGAGTTAATTCCATCAAGTTGAGGATGGGGGTATTATACTTGAGGAAAGTAGGGACAAACTACCTCACTCCTCATCTAATATAATCATTCCCTCTCGAACGCTCTCAGTACCTAACAGGGGAGGGGTTGAAGATCCCATCAATATCATCAGACTGCGTTCGTAACCGTTTTTTTATAATATAATCCGATGCTATGTAAACTTTATAAATTCTACGTTCAACGAAATATTATTATCGCGTACTTAACGACTTTAGAAAAACTTCCTCTTCATCTAGCGGCTAGGGTCTTCCCTCATTACATCGTACGAAAATATCGTATTTTGAGCAAATGCATATAATTTAGCAGAGGATTTAAGGATTTCCTTGAATAAATAAATTAAGTCCATAATCTTGTGGACTTAGTCTATTTATTGACGGAGATATTCACGGATTTATTCACAGTTCAAAATATTGTGGACTTAGTTCTAATTAATTAATTATTATTAATATTTATGGTTTGCTAATCCATTTCATATCCCAGGATATGGAATACATTTGCGAATTTTCTGTTTTTCATTCAAGAATGACAATCAGGAGCGGATTTACTCAAATTCTGACTGAATTGAACTGACGGGACCGGGAATCCAAACCTGGTTTCCCAATTCCCGGTTGGTTGCTGTATTCATTGAGCTATCAACGTATGGACATGCCGTGCTAACCAGAACATATGAACATGCCATGTGGAATGACCGATCATATAACTCAATGGATAGAGCAACCAACCGGGAATTAAAAGACCCGGGTTCGAGTCCCGGTCCCTCAGACTAATTTCATGTTCGTTTCTCCTTGGGAATGTTCCTACTAGCTTTCCTTGGCGGTTGAATTCGTTTTTCCTTCGAACAATTTCGATGCTGATTTGTCTGAAACCGTGTAAAACACTTCTTAAGAGCTGCTTAATATTTGATAACGCGGCCTAGTTATAACACAGGACACCGTTCGAGAGACTGGCTGAGGCAATCGTTACGTAAGCACTAACATTAGGGTCCTAGAGAAGTACTAATGCGTCATTATTATTTGGGTCGATCAAGTAATCGGACGGTAGCTGCAAATCAGAAGTATGACAAGTTTCTGTTTAGCGGAAAAAAGTGAACTGTCCGAAGTAATCGGAATCAGTAATTAATGTTAGTGGTGTGAGAGCGTTGCGGTGAGGAATGATGCGCGGAGGAGTCGAGTGGAGGGACTCCTGAAGCGCATTATAATGCCGCGGAGGGTTTTATACGGTAGCTGCTGAGGAAGAAGGCAATACCTTTTAGGAATGGCTTTAAAGGCGGACGAAAAAAAGGGATTATGCGGAATAAGAGAGAGGTCTGGCGCTTTTTCGGAGGCACAAGAGCAAGGAATCTGCGGGTGGGGAGCTTTTTTAAGAGGATCCTCCGAACCGTAAATCTAGCCCCTCCTGCCAAGCTCCCATCCCCTCTGCCCCACGCTACCAACCGCCCCACGCCACCAACCGCCCCCTGCTGTCACTCCGCCCCGCCCCACCGAGGTCCTTGCTCATGCTCCGAATTTTAAAAGCAGCCTCCCCGGGGGTGAATCCCTCCCTAACCTCCTTTTTTGAATCTCACAACTATTTCCCCGTAATATAAACATTTCAGTTGAAACAAACCAAGCGCCTTCTCTTGAGTGCAGCCCTGATCAAAACAATGAACGTAAACAAAGGTTTTATTAAGTACACTTTATCTATTTCGTTATAAAGCCAAGACAAAGTAAAATCTAACCTCCTTCATCCACGGGTTTAAAATAATAAAAGAAGGTAATACCGAAAAAAAGATGATGATACCTAATTCCACCGAACTTTTTAAACATCATTTAACTTTAAAATTTCAATCTTTGTTATGTATTGGTATTTTGTATCAAATTCTGACAGCGGTTAAATGATGAAGAAAGTCCCAATGTTTGTTATATTCTTGACTGAGGATTGCGAATGTTTCAATAGTACGAAAGTAGTTTCACAGAAACCGATCCAGAAAATGCATTAATTAAAAAATGTTCTGCAGTTAATACGCTTAAGAATTGGAATACCTCCGGTGCCACACGACTTTTGCTCCTTTCGTCGTGCCTCTTAATACTTCCCTTACATTTCTTTTCTTTCCGTTGAAATATATAACAGGAAAGTAAGAGTCAAATTTTGGGTACTTTTTGGAAGTGCATTTAATGAGGTAGGGAAACGGCTTTGCTTTCAGTGATATATTTCTAACTGGTTTCAATTTGCTGTACTTTTTCGTGGAAAAAAATTTTAAATTAATTTAATTTTTAAAAAACGAAATCCTAATCTTAAACTACATTCTAAACAATAATTTGGCCACGAAAATCAGCGTTTCCGATACCCGTCTTTCCAAGTTTTTTTTTTCATTCTCCAGATGAACCCAGAGATGAAAATAGTTTTCCTATTTCAGGGAGCATCGGAGAAACACAATGCAGTTTGTTTCAGGTCTCTAAGTCAAGCCGTTTCTGAGATAAATAGGGGGACGGGCAGACGGACGGGCGGACAGATGGACTTTTGCTTT
>KZ309104.1:16086-85723 GCA_000376725.2 Ladona fulva | reverse complement strand
ATATATTCGTCTAAAATGAATAAAACTAAAAAGCATACACTATCAAGTTCTATCTTCCATCTTTTTCACTATATATTGACCACTTGAAGGTAAAAGACTATTTTTAATATCGTCCCCGTTTCGAAGCCAGGTCTTTCGGAAGAAGTTCGATTCCATTACCCTCAGAGTCACGAAGTGCAGTACGATCGCAAAGATGAATTCCCAAAATTCTCATTTTCTAAAATTCTTTCACAATACCGCTTTAAAATATTCCGGAAGTCCATAAATGTTTGTCACTTTGAAAAGCCAATTCCCACCCTAAAAGGAGGGCATCAAGTAAAATTCATGCCACACCTGTGCAACATCGGATAGTAGTTAATTTTGATTTTCGATACAGACATTTTTATCACCCGTTAACATATAGAAATTGCCCAATTAAGTAATAATTAGTTATTTTAGTATTTAGATCTGATGCGGCATTTTGTGTCGGACGTGGTTGGCGGTCTTTCCGAATGGGACGAATCGTTGTCTTCAGATTTATGATCAGTGCTCACCGAAAATAGTTCGGATTCCAGAGGCGAGAAAATGGATGAGAGGATGGATAGAAGGAGTGGGAGGATCGAGGTGATAAGACGAGGATCACCTCTGGAATCCTACGCTCTTTGAGTTCACCGAAATTCTCATCTCAGTGTGTGCACTATGTTCGTCACATTCCAGGCGTGAGTCTTCTGCACTATTAATTCAGTAATTAATTCCTCCTCGAATAAATCTGCTAAATCTAAATCGGCTGGAGGTGAGGTGAAGTGAAGAACAATAATTGCAAATTTTACATTACAACAAGCGTTGGGTTAGTGTTCTCTTGTAAATCACAGAATGTGGTTCTGAAAGAATCACAGAATGTGATTCTTTCTGAAACAGATAGAATCACATACCGTGATTTACAAGCGAACACTATCCCAACTCTTGTTGTAATGTAAAATTTGCAATTATTGTTTCCCGCAGATTGAAAGAATCACATTCTGTGATTCTTTCTGAAACAGATAGAATTACATTCTGTGATTTACAAGACTTATTCCGTCGCGTTGAACAGAAGCGTATAGCACTTCGCCCGTATATTCTGTTATCCAACGGTCATCGAAAATCTTAGGTACGGTACACTTGGGTTTTTCTGCCGCACTTACGGTCAGAGTTCAATTTCTTTATTTTAGCGACTCACACCTGCTTGCGACGCCGTACTTTAAAAATACGCTCGTGTTAACTGACTTACCGGAAAAAGTTGCGGCACCACTATGGAACCGCACGGCAGTAAAACGCACTTGTGTACCGGGCCTTAGGGACGGGAAAATGAATCGAAGAAGCAATCGAGCAATTCCTAGGGATGCGTACCCCATTGGCTAGCGATGTGAGCCAAAACATCAATAACAAACTGGTTCTTCAGCAATTACCCGCCATTAAATACAAGTGGAAAGCGCTATAGAGCCCAAAATGCGGATAATTAATGTAGAAAACAATTGACAGTGTCCTCGGTGGGCTTCAAGGCCGGAGCTCGACTCCCTCTTGCAGAATCTCCAATACACTTTACTCCTTGAGACTGATTGGCTCAACGACGGCGCAAGAATTTCGAAGAAAAATGCGCTTCGAGTAGCAAATTAACTTTGGAGCAAATTGTTTAAAAGGCATTCGTCATCCCGGGATTGACTGCGTAGAGGACGAGTCGTGATTGTCTGTTTAGTGAAGATATTTCGCTTTAAGCTTTTGAGGAGATAATGCTCGTGAAAAAAGGGTGTTTTTAATTTGTAATATTTTTTAATCGAACGATAATCCAAAGAACCGCGTGGGGACTCCAAATTTGATGACAATTGGTAGAACTCAAAACGCCATTCACGAAATACTCCCTTTTTGTGCGTAGAAACTTTTACAGTTTAAGCGTAGATAACATCTACTTGTAATTCTAGAAAATGATGGTTGTAAAAGCTTCCGGACGATCCAAACAGCACTACAGTTTGGCAAAGTCAAAATAAGGATAAACGTAATCAGTCCGCATCTACATATCCTTCATAGAAAAGAAACGAACATTACTTAAAATTAACGAAAACATGAATTGGTGACCGATTTGAGCGCTCTTTCGCCATGGATATATTTATGGCTTTTTGGCATATTTCGGAGTTATTTCTCAGTAACTAGAAAAAAGAATAGGTTCCCAGGTTAGTATCCATAGCACGGTTTTTCCATCGTCTCAAATGCATTTTTTCGATTCCTTCGTGATCTTAATTTCAAGAAAATCAGTTTTATTCCATTTCAAGATTTTTTGTGATTTATAGGTTTTTTATTCTATTACGCGTTTCTTACTCGACAATTATATAATCCCGAAAAAAGAACAGTTTTATCACGACCAATGCAAGTTTGCACTTCTCAACCGGTGTGCTGAGAATATACTCATGAATTTCATAACAGTGCAGTTTGCGATTAATCAGCAAAAAAAGTAGAATTATTTTCAGTTTAGTAAATGTTTCAACGGTTGGAATAATACTAGTCGAAGATACTTTTCGCAAAATACATTCGGATTACGCATTTAAATCTGAAATATAAAATTATATATTGGTTGTATTTTCTCGGCTGGTCACTATCCTGGGATTCCGGAATGAAAAATTGTCAATCCCGCAATCATGGATTAAGCTTTCGAAGAACGTTTTCCAGGAATCAATTCTCTTAGTACTACATAAGCTGTCATCATTTTCATCTTTTTCGCCATATCCTTATTTCATATCAGATGCTGTTCGCGGTTTGCGAGGCAATGACAAGCCATCGCCATATCGCCATAATCAGCCATCGCTATATTTTGATCCTTCGGAAATTCTCCTCTCAACAGATTCGACTCTTAATCTCTAAAATAAATAGTAAATCGATCGAAATTTTCAGATGAAAATCCGGACTTCCGCTCGTTCGATTTGTTTTATTGTCTCGATGACTGAATGCCACTCTTCGAGCAGCAAAACGGGCACTTGTGGAGTTCTAAAAAAATTCCTCCCACAAAAGCAAGTCATTCGTGAATTCAGACATCAACTGGTGGTAAATCAGTTACTCTTTATTGCGGAAGACGTGGCTCTTTAACTCCAAGAATCATATGCCATTCTTATTGGCTAGAATTCTACCATGGAAGTTGTCCAGTTACCATGTTTTCTCAGAGTAGACTGAAAGTTTGGAATTGAACGTAAAAATCAGTGCGTGTATTTATTCACTGAAGGCGAAGAGACCTTGTTTGATTAATTATTATTTTACTCCCAATAATTTGTGCGCCGATGATTTGGTTTATTGTGAATTGTAAAATTCCGTGGGTGCAAAACCAGTTTTAACTAAAAATTCGTTCTGTATGAGTTGTAATTGATGGGTTCAGCTGTGACTTAGTGGAACTGCATAGAGATGAAGACGAAAATAAGTATGCATGGGAAAAAGTCAGCCGTAGCTGGGAATCGAACCCTGGTCTCCCCCTTTCCGGGCGGTTGCTCTACCATAACAGAGCAAATTCTCCTTCAATTCCGTAGGGTATGATGGGACTTGGTGTACTATTTTGTGTGTTCAGATTGTTCTACTTTGGTAGCGAGCGATCACCCGTAATGTGGGCGACCCGGGTTCGATTCCCGCAGACTTTTTTCTCCATCTTGTGAAATCAAGCATGTGAGCAATGCTCACATCGAATTTTTCACCGAATATATAGATATAATTATGTCCAATTATACAGAAGATTTCTGAGGTATGAAAGGACAGAAGGATGTCTGTAGAACTGGGACATTTGTGTCTCTACTTGTCGTTTAATACGAATTTATCGCAACGGATTTTGAGACGTCCAATGAGGGAACATATTTCCATTGTAATAAAGTTTGAAAATACGGAAAGGAACGTAAGATGGCTTACGTTATTGTATCCCTGCGGTCAGTTGTTTGTCAGCGCCATACGACAGCGCATTTCTCATTTAACAGATGTTCACCACTTTTCCGGTTCACTCATTTTCCAACTTGTTCATGAAAGAGCAAGTAAAAGATAGCACCACCAATGTTTTGTCAGGTGGAGGCGATTCTTCTTTGGGGTTGTCNAGGTCATTACTAGTGATGGTTAAGATTTTTAAGATACCGATAAAATTTCTGTTTCTGATACGATTCCGCATTCCGTTTCCTGTTTTCAAGGAAAGTTCGAGAATTCTAAAACCGATTCATATTACTGATGGTCAAAATCAATTAGAATTGGTCTATTAATTATTTGAAAAAGAAATGGAGGATTTAATTTTAAACATATCATTTCAAATAATTGTCTTTGTGAACGGTATTTGGTTAAAAATTCTCGAATTCCAATACCCAAAAATTTTTCCATATTTCCGATTCCGAATAATCGCCCCATAACTAAACTAATTATTCTCAAATTTCCTTTTCCATTCATAAGGTTTTAAAGTCCTGATTATATTTCGGGTACACGTAGTTTACCTCTTTTCTCCTCCTATATAGGATTGTCTCCCTTTCCTCCCTGCCCAATCGTCCTACGCTTTTCTTGACGAGATTTATACTCCCTCGACCCTCTGTGACGCAGCATTCCTTTATTTTCCGAAATTTCCGTCCTCAGGAATCCGGTGGGTCCGAAAAGATTAATAAAAGTGAAATAAGAGTCCTCTTTAATGAATTAGGTTATAACTTACGTCTATTGTGATGTTTTTCTCGGACGTTTTATAAGGAAGTCTCAGGAGTCACTTCGCCAAGGAAGGCCTCCTGCGGTTTTATGACATTTGCTACTCCGTAGTTGTAGTAATTGACTGCTTTTGTAAAATCTTCAATTGATACGAGATTATTGGGAAGGATGCGGAATGTTCATTATGGTTTCGCAGTGCTTTCGAAAAATCGGCTCAGTAAGCTGGTCGTACGCATAGTGGAGTGGAGTCAAATAATGGCCAAATGAAGTCAATTCAGTCAGGAATAAGCAAATCACTTTTCAAACTTCACCTCAGCAAATTCACTTTTTCCTTCCCCTGAAGATGGCAACATTATAGTATTAATACGTGTTTTAGGAATCTGTTTCTGTCAATAATTGTCCTCGTGAATGCGCTTGCGTGTGCGGTAAAAGGAGTTCACTTCACTCCGAGTACATTTGCTCAAATCTGAGAGCTCGGCTAAGCCTTGTTCTTCGATTATTGCGACAGCGCTTGCTAGGAATAAAAGGTAACATGGCAACGAGAGGCTCTATTCTGAGCCTCTCGTTGCCATGTTACCCCTAAATACTGAATCATGTCTCAGTTCCATCGGTCGCTTGGTCTTCTTCTTGGTCTCTTCACATCTCTTGGTATCCAGTTCAGAACTGCTACTGTCCATCGGTTGTCGTTTCTCCTTGCAACATGGCATGCCCACATCCATTTCAGTGATCTTACCTTATCTATGGTGTCATCTTCCTAACCAAGGTGTTGTGTTTCCTGTCTCTTCTTGTGATTCCAAGCCTACATCGTTCCATACTTCTTTGTGTAGTCTGAAGTCGCTGGGTTATTGCTGCATTTAACACCCAAGTCTCACTTCCTGAGTCCTACTTTCTGCCCAGCCGCGTTCAGTTCTTGAAGTCTTGATGCTAGATCTTCACCGTTAGTTGAGAAGAGTACTATATCATCTGCGAAACGCAAATGACTGATGTGCTCTCCATTGATCCGTAGGCCTCTTTCTTCCCAGTCTAAGGATTTAAAAACTTCTTCCAGAACGGCTGTAAAAAGATTTGGTGAAAGGCAGTCGCCTTGTCTCACTCCCTTCTCAATCCGGAATTCCTCTGTTTCTTCATGTAGCATTACAGAGGCTGTGGCGTCCTTGTAGATGCTNATAACCATAATGGAACAAAAAATTTTGTATTAAAATGTCTTCAGTATCAGAAAAGAAAAAATATTATATTTGACGATAATATCATATATCTGAAATATAATTACCAATGCAGCTCGATGTGACTCGGGGTAAATAATCCCGAAACTGCCGTAGAAATCATCTAAGGCATTATCGACAAGGAATGATAAGAATCGATTGTTTTATTCCCCTGGAGTACGTCTCCAACTCCACAGTGTCCAGAGTCGCAATTTCGATGGAATGCATTTCGAAAGAATGCAATTTAGTCCGTCAGTGAGTGAATATTGATATAAAAAGCAGAATGGAATGGAAGAGGATAAGAGCGAAAAAAATAGCCACAAACCGGGTTTAAACCTCTGAGAGGTCGCATTCCAACCATTGCACGAATCCATTGCTAATAAAGGCTGAAAAAATACGAAAAGATGCTCAATTATTTCTAAAGAACAGAGGTCCGTTTACACGAACTCTGTTTCATTTTTGTTACGTTCCATCGTCAATTATATAAAAAATTTGTTCTTTGAAATAGGAAGAGAAACTCACATGTCATATTCTAGTGCTTGTCATTTCCCAGATTTTCACCAATCCCGGTATATAATTGTCAGTTCCAAGATTCCGCGTATTTCCCGGGATTAAAATAAGTAAAAACAAGATTACTATTTGATAAAGGTAAAATATCTTCAATGCTCTGATATTTAATTGGAAAATCTCGCACTTTAAGATTGTAATTATAATAAAAGGTACAAAATCAAAGGAAAATAAAGGAGTGAAAATACAACAGCGTCTTTACTGTCCCTAAAAAAATACAAAACTTTAAAAGAATTCCTCATTTAATTTGATATATCTTATTAACTTTGTGCCGTTGAACTTCCACGACAAAGAAGAGGTCATTATTTTCTGCATTTCGGAAACATTTAAAAGTGCACTTCGTGTGACATCGAAAGGGAATAAAAGTGCCGGGCGATGGGTGAAAGGGACAATGAAGTATACGCACTTTTAAGATTGAATTGGAGTGGTCTAGAATGTGTGAGCGGAGGACTCTTTCCTTGTAACCCCTTTTCTTGAGGCAGTTTTTCAAGCCCAATCTCAACATGTGAGAGACCGGGATATCCCGGGATACATTCCGACTTTCCCGGGAAACGGGTGGTCCGTTTTACCCCAGGATCCCGACAAGTACCATTTTGCGTAGAATGATACGTAAATGTAATGATATAAATTATGAAAAATGTAACGCGTCCTTTAACGGAGGGCATAAAACCTTTTACCCGAACTGAGTGTCATGGATTACAGTAGAACTAGGGGAGGGCAGATAAAGAATGCGATAAGATCAAGGGAAGGAATAGTTGAAGGGAAATGAGAAGAGGTAAATATTTAAGGAAGAGGCACAGTAGTAGAGAGAATACATAAAAATGAATAAATAAGACGTCGGCGCCGAGGGAAGAAGATAAAGCTGAGCAGGGAAAAGCGTGCGGGACCTTTCTTAAAACGCCCCTCTGCTCCGCACAGCGCAGGGTTGAATCTGGAGGATTCAGGGAAATAATCACCAATGCAACGAGTTAACACCCTCCTGATTAACTTCAAATTGCATATTTTGTGAATGTGTACCACCAATACTGGGATTGTTCATTAAAACCTCAATATAAACTCTACTCATGTATGAGTGTACGGATGTTAAATATGCGTGAAGTAAATCAGAGAAGGAAAATGGAAATGCTGTGCTACAGAAAAATGATTAAAAGATAAAGGACCACTTTCGAAGCAGATGAAGAGAGAAGTAATAGTAGTTACCTCCCTACCCCAAGTCAAACTTAGTGAGTGTATCTTGTAATGGTATTGTAGAATGAAGGAAAGACCTTTTACTCCACCACAAATTTTAACGAATCCTGGCTGTCTCTCTATAGAAAAATAAATATCTATAATTCCTGTGATCACTTTTCCCTAATACTTATGATTTCTTTTGGGGGGTATACCCAATTAGACCTGCTTTGTGAGTTGGCTGCCTCAGTGAGGACCTCGGGCGGCAGTTCGTGCCACTAAGTTGGAGGCTGCCCGCCTTGCTCACAAAGCATTCCCTTAACAGTGTGGAAGAGACGCGGCATGGTAATTCAGGGCTTATAATGCATGCCCGGAAAGTGGGAGACCTGGGTTCGAGTCCCAGTCATGTCGCTATTTTTCACACCTGTTATTCCTTGAAGTTTTCCTCATTCCACATGATGGATCTCCACAAGACACCACCTATTACGAATAATTTTACAATTGTTTTGTCAAAGTATCAATTTATACTACTTGAATAAAATAGGTTTTCATCCACCTGATTTTTATCTTCATTTTATTTGTTTATACATATTTGTCTCTCGATGCAGGATTTTCATGTCCGTTTATTTCCAACAACCCAAAGCAAAGGCTCATTAGGATTTTCTTAGGATGAAGACGTAAGTAATGATCTGTTCCCATAAGCTATCTTTGTTTGGCTAGATTAGCGCACGCGATGATCTCTGGGAAACTTATAAGTGTGTTGACCGCCACAAACGGTTCTTTGTAATTCACTAACGAACGGTGCATAACGCGTTTGATAAAAAGTAAATAAGACGAAAGGACTAAGCAGTGAATTCAGTTCCCTGAACGGCGACTTTTCCATTTTAGTCGCCGAAACAGCCGACCGGACTGATCCAAATCGACGCTATCAGAACAGCATTTTCGAATGCTTTTACTAATTTCTCAAAAACAAAGGTTGCATTCGTTTCACAAGGTTCCGAGATTTCCGTTACGGAGTACCGTGGCTTCAAAGTTTAAATTTAATTTAAATTATATGTTGAGATTATTTGATACTAAGAGTAGTTTGAGTTATTTTAAAACTATTTGGTAGAGTTGAGAAAGATTAAAAAAATAATAATAATATTTGTTTTTTAGACTTTATACTCGCTACTTTGTCGATAACTTTTTCTTTGTAGTTCTACCTCGTGTTCGATTGACAAAATACATAAACCTCTCGGCGTCCATTGGGAAATGTTCTCCCTAAAATAACTTTTTATTAATATTTAACTTAAAAAGGATTTTTCAGTTGATNTGACACAGTAGATTCATAGGGCTTCACTTTTATTTCCTGTAAGAGGATTAAATTAAAGACCTCTGCCTTCGGTATGTGATTGTTTTTAAATTATTTTCAATATCTAACTACGCTAAGGATGAATATAATGAATCACAATTACACAGAGAATGTATCACAAAATACATAAACCTCTCGGCGTCCATTGGGAAATGTTCTCCCTAAAATAACTTTTTATTAATATTTAACTTAAAAAGGATTTTTCAGTTGATACCACAGGTATAGGGATGGTTAGAATTATTCTTCAAAGTGCTTCTTTGTGTGGGTTTACATCTTTCATTCTTATTTCTGGAGGAATTAACCCCTAGAGATTCTCAAAGGCCCAATTACCAAGATGCGTGGGGGTCCCATAGACGCGAGGCCCGTAGCGACTTTCCTTTCAGGCTGGTCGCAGTGCACCATTTTCGAAGTTGGATAATTTATTATTAATTATGTTACTGGTGATGATGATTCTGCAAAAGTTTATAGTCCTTAAAATAACGATTTGATCTTCAAGAACGAAACAATTTTGAACGAACTTTTCTTGGAATGAAAAGGAATTAATAGAATAGAACAGAACACTTTATTCATACAAAGCGATTGCAGTGCTAACAAATCAGAAGAAAATTTTATTTGCGAGTCGGTTTCTCGTCCATTTAAAGCTTATGGTCACATCACAACTTGTATTAAAATTACGGTTTTCACATTACAAATGTATGGATTTGAAAATATACATAAAATAATATCTAAAAGTAGCATGGGGCATAAAAATAACATAATACATAAATAAAAATTCATAATATAGCGTAGTGATTACCATTTGTGCAGGACCACATATATTATTTATTTATATCGACAACTTCGTAGAAATCCCTCATTGAACAGTAACATTTATAAATAAAAAGTTTCTAAATTTTTTTAAGAATAGAACATGGGCCGTGAACAGTTTTTGTCTTGACAACTGTTAATTTGTCATAAACTCTTCCCATATACTGGTAACTGTTTTCACACATTTGAAGTCTATTTTGGGATATTGCAGCATACTCTTTCCTTTTGTATCATTTATGTGGTCCAACTGCTCAGTTTTGATGGTTTCGAGATTTTCACGTACATAACTCATCATTTCATACAAGTAAGGACATCGTCATGTGAGTGTATCATTTTCTTTGAATGTTGTATAAAAGACTCTCGATACCCCAAATTATTCATAATTCTTTCTACTTTCTTTCGAAAGCTATTTTTTAGTGAAAATGACAGAATATCGGACTTGGAGAGCAATTTTTAACAATCGCAATTGTGATTTATTTCCGATGAAGTGCAAGCCAAGCTCACCCTGGATTTAAAAAGACGAGGCTAGAGAGTCTGAAGCTGCAGCGGTCCTTGGGGAGGATGGAAAAATGTGGATGCTGGGTTTAGGTCAGCTGGCAACGTACAAGGCGTAGTATTTATGGTGGGCATTTAAATGTGTGGGGAGGGAGTGGCGATGCGAGAGCGTATGGGAGGATGTGATGCCGAGGAAGGGATTCGTGACGCAGAGGTCACGGCTCTCTTTTTTTAAGGGTCTGACGGCCAGCTTAAATTACTTCTCTGACCGAAGGGTTTTTTGTTGGCTCTAGACGGAGTTCGGTGTGTCATTCCTTCATTACACCGCGTTAAATTGCTTTTTTGTCCAGCCCTCCCCTAGAATTTGGATGCGATTGTTAAAGGGAAATGGTCGTCTTAAGGGGATGTTGATTCTAACGTCTCATTAAAGTCCCGCAGCACGTAACGCTCGAATGGTGTCGCTTATGTTTTTTTAATACTCGATTCCGAGTTTTTGGGGTTAAATTCATTTTTGAGCGATTCTTTTCGCTGCGTAATCATACGTTGTCGGCTATCAAAATGGATCATTCTGCTGCTTTAGAGTGTTTCTTTTCCGAGATAAAGTGCAGCACAAACAAGCTGTTGGGGCCATATTTATGATACAGATACTTATCATTTTAAACAAGCGCTGGCAAAGCGTAAACTTATGGTGGACGGAGAAAACGTTTCCATGCTGAGTGGTTGTTGTTTTCCATAAAATTCATTTCATAAATGTATGTGTCTCATTGAAGACGACGACGGGGAATAGTTATTATCAAGACAATTTCGCCAGTAACGACCTTTTCAGGGGCATGTCCGCCGACGACGATCGCCCTGTCGTGTGCCGCTTCCAGTGAGGATTTCTCCATTCCTCTGTGCTAATCTATTCTTAGGTCTTGTTTGGGTTAGTTTACGACCTTTAGCTAAGCGACGCGCAAGGGCGGTGGTACTGAGGCGTTGAGGCCACCTCTCACTACCAAATATGCACTACCAACTCTTTTTCCTTCCCGCTTCAAAGTACTGATACTTTCAAACTTCTATCACTACATACAAATCCATTAATATTTTCCCTTCATTATTGCGTTATTTTGGACATTGATTGCTTTTATTTAGCGATTATTTTAACGTCATACATTTTAAGCCAATCAACCGTCTACAGTGGCTGAGTGGTTAGCATATCTCCAATCTCAAGTTTCCAGGTTCGAACTTTCTGGTTAGGGAGTGTTCGTGTGCTCGTATATTGTCACTGTTCACGCCGTAATTGTATAATGAATGGATTTTTATGAGGGCGCCGGAAAATACATTTAAAATAAATATCTTGAATGGAATAATTATGTAAGTTGTAAGATTGTGAGCGTTTTTAAATTTCGAGCCTAGTCGATTCGTGTATGAAAGCACAGGGGCTCTTCTTATTTCATTCGGATTTTGATATCACTAATCTCCTATATTTACTTGCTTTATTGACTATTAACGTCTACCATCTGTACAAAATAACATAGATATTCCGTGAAAATTCCAGAACATTTTAAGAGCTTCCTTTTGGAAGAAAATATTGGTAAACGCTATACTAAGACGTTCTACGATTTTATCGATACCGACTTTTTATTGTCTTATTACAATGTTATACTTTTTTGAGAAAAGATGTGAGCACCTCCAATCTAATATAAAATTACAAGATTCAATCATTTGGTAACGATTTACCTTTTCAAAACAACTTTCACGTAACTAAGAGTTGTTTAATATTGGAGAACACATTGGAGAAACATAAAATCACGCGCTCATTTCTCCGCTATTAAAGATTTACTAAACGTATTTTGAGTGTCGAAAATTCTCGGGATGGAAATTTATTCCCTTCATTATTGCGAAACAACAGAAATTCGTTTCTGTTGATCGCTGATGACCAACTGCGACTCGTTGGTGGTCTCTCGACCTGATTTTGAGACTCTGCAAATACAATCGTATTAGAATCTGAAAAGCTAATTTCTAGGGTCAGCACGGCTTAGGGATTTCGGTAAATCATTTTTCCGTCGAGCTCTAGGGAAAGGAACGTCAGAAAGAAAGGCCTGAAGGGATAGAGGGACATCTGGGGAAAGCCATAAAGTCCAGCAACTTATGTATGTACAGGATTCTAACCTTCGAAACCACCTTCAGTCCCCTTCGAACCTTCAAACACAAACTTATGTTCTCCAGCGCTCTCTTAATATTCAAACGCTTCATTTTTTGCTAAAATCTCTTTCGGTCGAAGGATTTCCTTTCTTAGTCAGTAATCTCCGTTTTTTTATCGTCGTTTCGGAGAAGACGAAAAGATTCCCAAATGAAATATTTAACGAATTTTTGTTTCGTTGTCAGATTACTGACACAGTAGATTCATAGGGCTTCACTTTTATTTCCTGTAAGAGGATTAAATTAAAGACCTCTGCCTTCGGTATGTGATTGTTTTTAAATTATTTTCAATATCTAACTACGCTAAGGATGAATATAATGAATCACAATTACATAGAGAATGTATCGGGTCTAAGAATGAATATGTCGAGTCACGCACTTAACTGCGTTGCGTAAATAACCCACGTACGTGTACTCTCGTTCACGCTGGGGCCAATAAAATGTAGCCTAAGTTTCAGCTAACTACATATTGCGTACATATATCGGTTTATTGAATGCCGCTCGTCAAATTCTCGGGGATTAGTTTAGTAACTTCTGGGCTCAATAATTTTCAATTAAGTAATTTATTTATTTGATGGATTCATATACAGTGATTCCACCATTTAGATTGAGTTCCAAGCAATAAAATGTAACACATGAATGATATATATGAATGCACGCAATAGTAATAAATCGACTGATTCGAAAAAATACATACAAAATACAAATTAAGCGCAAAATTATTAGCATTGAAATTTCTTTGTACATTCTTTTAAGAATGAGTCATAAGACAGTTTGAAAGGGTATTCGAAGGGAATTGGAAAGGTTAGAAGTCGATGTAGCAAGGAACCTTGTGAAAGAGAGATTTTAAATGTGGGAGGTTGCTAGTTGCTCTGAATGATATTTAAATGATGAAACTAATTCATGAATCAATATGGAGTTATATTTCAGATGAAATAAAAGTTCGATTTTACTAAAAATAAGACTTTTGAAGGATTGTAGAGAAAGATATCTTAACACGTAGGTGTACAAGAGTTGGGTACACAATAATTTACTATACTAGGAAAAAAAATTGAAGACTTGATTCAGGAAGGCGATATTAGAATTGGCTGACATGGTCCAGATAAGGGAACGATGTGAAAAGACCAGGATTACAATAGAAATAAAATTTAATTTCACGGGGTTGCTTCATTTCGGTGGAACGACGTAAGATGCCCTCTTGAGAAAGATCTTTTCTTCTTTATCAATATGGCCGATGAAATTTAATTTTGTACCAATTGAGGCTAATTCTAATTTTACTCTTGCCACACACTGCTTTTGAATCTTATACGTATGTAGATTATTACAAAGAGATTTTTTCCTCGACTTCCTTGAATTTTTCTGCATAAAGTTCGCCTCCACATAATGGTCGGTTCTCATAAATTTCCCGCCGCCATTTCGCCCGCTTTTATCTGTCGTCCACGGCGACGCAAACATAAAGTAGAGCCAACAACACTATCGGGATGTTCCGCCAATACAACTCTAGTCAAGTTTGGGCCGTGTCCTTGCACTTTTATTTCCTTTTTTCGGGTCCGATCGTTCATTTCATCCGAAAGCGTTTCTTTTTAGGAACATGTTTTGTGATAAGCGATCTCTCGGAAAGCTTGCAACGGTTTAAATCATTACTGCCATTAAAATTTTTACTATTCGTGTTTATTGTGGTCCACTGTCAGCATGGTTCCATTATCTCCATCGGCCGCTTTCTCTGCACGACCAACCGAATCACTCTCCTCTACGACTTCATCGATTCTCTCGACGGCAGACGATTTTTCCCAAATCTGCGCAAAGAATCGGTGCTGATGATCGTTACATTTTGGATACATTTCTGAGATACTCGCGATATTGTCGCTCATCACCCATTTCTCTCTAATTCTTTTACAGAGAGAACTTTAATCAGACGCGAAATGAAATGTGTAAAATAAGTTGCAATAAATTAAAATACACGCGGAAGTTTAGACGCAATAAAACTTCGCAGATGCCGAATAAAATTTCACAACTCCGCAACTCTTTGGAAATCTACATTCGATTAGAGGCCGAAATCTAGAAGAAATAAAAGTTTGAAAACAGTAACAATCTTATTGACTTTTACAATTCCGTATATAAGAGTAACACTTATTTAGGTATGAAAAATAGTTTGTGTCAAACACTCTGTTGTCTTTGCATTTTCTACCCTTCGGCGTTCTACAAGTTAATGAATTACTCCATGTTTTGTATACCTCGTGTTTCATAAAGATTTTATCAAGCTTTGACCATGCATCTGCGTTGCAAATTATCAAACGACACTTTATTAATTTAATTGTAATTAACTCGCTAATTCATGAATTATATTTTATTAGTACTGCTTCACGCTTTTGTGACTTTTCTTTCAAATCTATCTACATTTTAGTCTATTTCAACTATCATTTTATTCTTTATATATTAAATTGATAACTGATATTTGGCAACGTTTCCTTTTTAAAATTCATAATTATGGCTGTTAGAAAGAATTATATTTCAACAGGAATCTTAAATTGTACCAACGAAGTATTTGAATATTCACATCTTTGGCAAAATGCGATAATAGAGTATCGTGCACTTATAAATTTGATATATATTATTGTAATTTCTATAAGATTCGAAGCCATAGAGGAGTTAATTATATTTTTAGGAATGAAGATTTATTTTTTTCAGAAATCTATCAAACCCAAGAAGTTGGCAATCCCATTCATCGATTTTGCAAATGCGACTTTATTAAAGGTGGCAAAAGTGCCGGATCTACGACCAGTCCTCTAATTAAGACTAACTAATTTTAAGACAAAAATGACATTTTTCTCTCAATGTACCAAATGACCAATGAATGATATTCCATTCATCTGAATTTGGTATCAGGCCTATGTTATTACTATAAACACGAACTATTTGCAAATCGATCTATTAAATATTACTGCCTCACATTTCTCCTTGGCAATGTCTTGTTTATCATTGGCCTTTTTATTGGTTCGTACTTGCTAAATTGAAATATCTTACCATTAAAAATACAGAATTTGAGACAAAATATTCGATGAATATTAATGAATATATTTATTTTAATTATTGATTATCACAACATAACTTGTTATTTGAGAGAACCCATTTCCTTTTGCTTTTCGATTCGACATTCTCCATACAAACTTAGCCAACCTTCCTCAACTGAACACACACGAGGAAACAGCATCAACCCCAACTGGAGAGGGCACCACTCGGAAGTTTCCCACGCTAAGATCAATGCCCTAAACAGGAACGTAGCAACGATTACACCAAATCACCGAGTCGCGCATATTTCCTAATCATCCGCTGCATTCGTCTTTGCGTCGGTTTATTTCCAAAAGACGATCGTAAATTCCCGGAAAACATCCGAAAAACATGGAGCGCATCGTAATTATACGCCCAGGGCCCGAAAAATGGATATTTCCCCGAAATCGATCCGGCGTGCGTGGGCGTATTTGGGCCTCTTCTATTGATCATTAAAATCCCAGGCTGGGCTATTGATCACGCTCGTGTTTACATTCTGCATCTAGATCGTGTTTTATAGCCCTCGCGATGCATTTCCTGCTCTAATGATAGTGGTCCCAATTGGACGGAAATGAAATTACGGTCCACCGACCGGTGATTTACGCTGCATCTTTTCCCCATCCACCCCCGCATCTTTTTAAATATTTTAACCGACGTTCTTTACAGCGTTGCCAAGCCTTCTCTGTATACATACATCCCTGATGAGGGAGAGAACCAAAAGGGTTGGGGCGTCTTTTTTATACCGAAGATGCACTCTTGCGTCTTTCTCAAGACACGGAAACAAACGCTGTTGCCATATCTACCGCGTAAGACTCACTATTTTTATTCTACAGAATTTTTTACATCAACTTATTTTTTATTTTGATTTTCATTCTTAGATTAAAATTAGATAGATACTAATATTTGTGAGGGTAGGAAAACAGTTTATTTAATTTCTAATAACTTAGAAATATGTACACCATCTTCTTGTGGTGCTCTGTTTTTATGGTTTTAGGAAAGAAATATTCACCTTTCTCGACTCGTTGGTTGTTAAAGCATAAATATAAATTTATATAACTATATTATATATAATAATAAAATATAAAGTATTAAAATTGTTGTTATAAGTATTAGGGTTTATATTAGACTTTTATTATATTTTGGCGTTTTTCTTTAATAAACAATACATCCGATGGTAAATATTGCTCATTTTTTACTTTCTTTCTGTAGGTTAGCATCCTAATTCAAATCATACAATCAGCTATTGCTTCTGCAAGTGGAACTCGATGACGTTTCGGTGTCATTTTTTATTACTTTGGATTGTTTTCATTAGATGAAAGTAAATGAGAAATAATTGAGGAGGCCCACAGATATTTCCATCATAGAATCTAATCTATTGTCTGCGATGTAACAGTCAGTAATATTTATTTTGACTTCAGTGAGACTATCTGATATCCTGTTTTAATATTTCGACAGCTCCTTAAAAATGGTTTAATGCAGTAAAAATTAAGTCTCAAAGTTAATATCCGATTCTGGTGCAATTCAAACTGTAAGTTATCGAAAGCTGAGTAATTAATGATTTCTGAAAATAGAATGGATGACGAAATATGAGCAGTCAAGTAAAGCGAAACCAAGAAGAAGCTTAAATGTATGAATTTTAGTCGAATAGCAAATATGATCGTACTAACTAACCGTTAAGGAATTTGTCACGGCGGTAAAGGATTTTTAATTAATACATTGTGGAGGAGGCAACTTTGGATCTTAATCAATTAATCTTTATTTTCTCATCAGCAGTAGTGAATTTTCTTGATGGAAAAATTAAAACTGCTTCTAATACGAAATTACCGTCATTTCAATTTTTATTTCTGGTATAAGCGATGCTTTATAAATTCAAATTCAGACTTTTAACTATTGTGTTTCTAGAAAGAAATGGAAAGCACGAGTGTGTCACAGATTCATCTGCTAATGCATTCATAGGACTTATCCCTTTGCTATTTATCCTGAGGAACATTTACTTCGTACCTTAAATATCGTCTCCCAGGGGACACTTTCGTCCTCAATGATAGAGGAAAAATGGCTGTAAGAAACGTAGGAGTGATATAAGGCAGCAATAGCTTAAATAGAGAGAGTTACTGTACAGAACGGCGATTATGAGTCCGAACAGAATTTGAGACGCGGTAAGGATAAGTTGGAAAGAAAGCCTCCTTCTTGTAGTGGAAGACTTACAATCCCGACTTGTTTCAAATGCCCAGGGACGCTCTCAAAGGAAAAAACTAAACGGTTCTCGCGTTTTTTCCGTCCTTCCCGACTGCAGTCTGAATGCGTTTAATTCATTACCTCTCCATGGCAGCGCGTCTCCGCCGCTCCTTATCGACGCTTGGAAAAAAAGGAACCGATTCATTCAAATTGCCGGTTGAATTGTATGCTCACGGCGCGTTTCTTTTGTTTTTTTATGTTCCGAAAGTGGCCTTGGGAGGGTGAAAAACCCTTCCTAGGAAATTCAAACTTCGCCCCGTGCATTAATATTTATTCCATTCGTCGGATACGCCGTTCGCTGCTACATTCGGACGACAGCCGGTTTATTTTCACGGAATTACATTTCAAATGCGTTTCGTTCTCTCGTAATTATCGGCTTATTTCGAGATTCCACTCCGATTAAACGCCTGAACGAATTATTCGATACGCTGTACACGCATTGAGTTTGAAATATTCCTGATTTGATTCGCATGAGGACGATTAAATTTGTTTTACACGCGTTATCTTAGAAATTAAAAAGGTTTGTATATTGACATTATTTTTAAATTAAGCTATGTAGAATAGCGCTTAGTTTTAATAATATTATATTCAATTCCTGTGCGAAAATTTCTATTTCGAAATCTGTCTGTTCTGTTAAATCTGCGCATTTAAATTCCATTATTTTTATAAATTCAATTGAGTTTGATTAACACCACGAGATAATCCCATAAAAAGTTATCTCAAACTGAGTCCCATCGTAGTTCGACACATTGAAGAAAAGATCGTTCTGTCGATCGTTCGTTGTGGGATATGAGAGGTCAGAGTATCCGCCCGGAGACACGAGTTCGATTCCCGACTGCGACTTTTCCTTCGTCTGAGTTATCTCTTATTGAGATTGTGATTATTGAGATGATGTTACGGAGGTGATTTTATCGGAGGCGGAGTCGGATTCGTAGGTTTCACTCGGACCTCCGTCGGAGTCGGAGGTATATCGGAGACGGAGGTGACATAATTACATTAGGAAACTATAAAATTTGCTTAAAGCAACCTTTATTTGCAAAATGAGAAAAAGAAAATTTTGAATTATTGCAAAAGTTAATGAAACTGAAAAAAACTAGCGAATGTTTGCATCTGTAGGACAAATTTACAAACTAATAGTCAAAATTTATAATTGATAAATTATATTTTACCAACAGTAATTTGGATGTTTTTTTGCCATCCAGTCTATTTCTTAAATGGTTGTAAATCAAACCAGCTCCACTGATCAGCTGTTCGCTAGGAACGATCCCTGATGGAGCCGATAAAAACTGACGTACGATTGGCTTGAATACCTTGAACTTATTATTTTCTTTCCACCACACCAATTTCTCTTTGTTGTAAACATTTAAGAGAGGCCTCAAAATTTTAAATTTGCCACCTACATTAGACTCAGTTCCATGAATGTCCTCCTCTTCATCACTGTCTAGTAGAATAGTAGAATATTGGCCAGATGAGATTGATGGTTCCGAGACTGGGAACTAGTGGCTCATATTCGTTTGTATCTGATTCAATTTTAAATCTTTTATTTAATGGAGAATCGCAATCCTCAAGTTCAGTTGATTCAAACTTATCTAGCCAATTCATCAACTGAGATTCCAACTGCTCTTTCACAGCTTCGTTAAAAAACTTCAGTTTATAACGCAGGTCTAAGTATGTTGTAAGAGCAAATAATTTTTTTGCGTGTAGCTCACCAAATCTTGAATTTAGGTCTTCAATTAAATTTGCAATCACCTTTTTCATATAACCAGTAACATTTGGTTCAGTATTTTCGATTTCAATTTTGAGGTTCTGTTTGAGCACGTGAATCAGTGGAATTACAGAGGAAATACTGGCTTGACTGTCACTCATACTACTTGTGACTTTTTCAAATGGTCGCAACACTGTCACCAGTTAATCGAGACGTAACCATTCTTCTGGCGAAAGTTGCGGAATACTGTGCTTGCTAGCATATGAGCATATGGATTCTTTGACCATAATCAGACGTTCTATCATATAAAACGTGCTATTCCACCTAAAAATATATAAAACAGAAGGTTAGAATAGAGAGCAAATAATTTAGTAACATAAAAAGCGAAAAACAATATGATAATTTTTATTGGATAAATAGGATACCTTGTGCTGCAATCCTGTAATATGCCTAGAGGATGCTGGTTAAGTTGGTGTTCTTGAATTTTTTGCAAAGCAGACTTTGCAATGAGAGAGTGGCTAAAATGTACTGCTATCTTCTTGCACTTCCTTGTGCTGTCAAACTTATTAATGAAACATTAGCACTTGGCTCAGACCAAATATCCGTGGTAAATTACCATTTCTCGAAGGTATTTATCAATGCCGAATTTCATTTACTTCGAAGTTTTAACTCCGTTAAAACTCCGGTTTGATAGTATCGGAACCGGAGTCGGATCCGGAGGTGACTTTTTACCGGAGTTTCCGACCTTTCGGATTCGGAGTCGAAGCTCCGTTACATCCCTAATTAGGATACCATTGGTCAGTTCTGCAATTACAAGTTCAGAAAATAGTTCATATTTCCGATCATGTGTACAAGGAATTATTTGCTGCCATGCAAAGGAATAAGATATTTATTCAACTACAGAGAATTCCTGAAAAAGTAAAATATATTCATAAACAATAACCATTGATTGATTCGGTTTGGAATTATTCGAATAGTTTTAGCAAAATCTAAATGAGTGTGTCTTATCCTACGAAGGATTTATAATTTCTCCAATCTTTTTAAATCTGTGAAGGCTACAACTTCATATCCCTTTTTTAATAGATTTACGAATCTTGCGTGTTTTGTATTGTAAACAAAGAGCCCCTCCGCTAGATACTTCTAAACTCAGTCCTTCTTGTTAGCGTTACATTTTTGTAGAGGTATTCTAAATTAAAGAAATGATTTTTTTGAGTTTCGCTCCTTTTGATGGATTTTGCTCTCCCGATAGAGATAAAAGTTATATTCGGCGCAGTGTTATGGAAATTAAAAGTGAGAATTAGTTATGTGATAAATTCTCGAATAAATTTTCGTCTGGCGCTGAGAGAATCGTAAGAAAGCCATCTCACAACCACCGCTACGGCTTGCATTACCTTGCGCATTTTCAACGAATTTAACATAGTGGATACAGCGTTAGACATAGTTTATGAATGGCGAAATGTTTTGCTTAAAACCATTTTTGCAATCTATTTGAGTGAAATAAACAACAGCGAGCTATTGTTTTAGAGGCACATCTGTGCAGTGAGTGGCGCTAAGCAAATGAACTCTAGAGAAGGGGAAAACGTCGGTGTGTTTGGCGCTGTTTGGATTCGTGAAGCCTCACTTCCGCGCTTCGCTGACATTCGTGCGGAGATGGAAGTCCTTGAAAGCATTCCGCGCCGACCAATTCTGCTAATAGGAAACCGAGAGATTTGGATAGAAGAATAACAGATTTGGAGAAACATTGCTGGAATGGTTTTTCTAATCGAAAAATTCCGATGGCTAGAGAAAGAGAGTTGTGGTTGGTTTTCGTCATTATACAGCCCGCATCTCGAAAAGTTAAAATAGTAATATATTTCACGAATAAAAAATTATATCAAAAAGATTTTTTTAAATAAAAAATTTCTGCTTTTGCTATTAACTCCGTTGTGTATAAAAGAGTTGTAGTCTGCATTCCCTTGCTGATCACGTCGTTATGACGGCGTTCTCAAGAATTACTCGAATTATACTTGAATAAATTCTACAATTTTATCTACCAATTAATAATTTGCCTCGGTTGCATTGGAATGTAGACAGGATTTAAAAAAAACTATAATAATGTTCATAATGTACATCCGCATACACACAAATACCATGCAAGCCGTCTTTCGGCGTGTGGCAGGGGCTGTAAACCCCGAGCGTTCGAGTTACCTCATTAGCTTATTATTATCGTGAATCGGAAGGAATAAGAACAATATAACCCTAAAACATCGGTACCCTCGTATGTACGTCTTTTATTTTACGCCCATAGTCGGATCAGCCAAACCTTGATGCCTTTTCTAACCGATAATAACTTTCAATTCTACAGTGTCTCTTTCAAACCTCCCACAATTCAAAGGCCCAGGGAAAAAAACAAACTACAATAGATATGATAATGAAATTGCACTATATGCTAGAGCATCTCAAAGAATTGATATTCCCGCGTCAGACCTGCGATCTACTGTAGCCAGAGTGCAGCACAATCATTTTCAGGATTCATTTTAGCCGGTCCCAAAATTATTGAAATTTGAAATGTGGGAATATTCTGATGAAAACCTCAATTAGTATTTATGAGGAAATACCTTCGCCTTTTATATACTCTATCATCTGGTTAAACTGCAAATAGTATCGCGGAATTAATTAAGCTTTCCTCTGTCGTGTAATCCCAGAGTTCTTTAAGTAGTTTTTCACCAATAATCATCGCTAATCTAGTTTCGGGAAAACGGAGATAGTGAATACATACTATTTGCTCCACATCTAGTCAACACTGCGTGTCAACGTTCTTCGAAATGCATTGATTACTCACTCGCAACTTTTCTTCATCGCCTCATATTTATGCGAAGGAAAAAATATTGTATTTGAAAACGATAGGCTATCCGTGATGTCGCGATTAATGATTTATCCGATTATTTGTTTTATTAATTTGAAATATTCAGCGAAAATAAACCTCCTTTTCGATTGCCTCCAAACCTATACTGCGAACTGAGGATCGAGTTTTAAAATCGGTGTTTTAACGATTAAAATGAAGAAATTAATTATTTGAGGTTTATCGTATCTGACAGTTTATTAAGGTTTAAATTATGAAAGTCCTACGTTTTGTTAATCGGATGATTTTATTTATTTTACTTTGAATATTGGCCGTGAAATACAATGGAATTGAATCTTTGAGTAGTTATGAGGATGACATTTATGAGTGTTGGGAAGAGTTAAAGAAGACAGTCTTCCACTAAAACAAGTGAAGGCAGTGACGATTGGAAATACAAGAGAGAAATGAAGAATCCGGGGAAGTCGTAGAAATACGAAAATGGTCACATTGAAACGAAGAAAGATCGAGAAATATGATACACATATCAATGTTCGTATAATCAAAGACAAAGAGATCTAACATGTTTCTGTGAAATCTCGTTAATTATTATGAGCAATATTTCAATCAGTTGTGTGACTTCTCAATAATTCAAGTCGACGCACTTTTATGGCGACGAGACAGCTTAATTATCAATCCGAATCTGGACGTCGGCTTAAGTATCGGAACACAAAATAATTCCCACTTGGTCACTTTATTACTGATAGTTTGGCGAAAAGTAATTGTGAATGAACGACGGCAGAACTGTTATAATTCTTTTGTTTATTGAATGAAGAATTGCGTGAGCGTGATCAAATGTTTAAAGGAAGTTAAGTTTACTTCGGCAGGAAGCGATGGCCCATCTGCCGGGAATACATCCTCCAACTCTCACAAATAATCTCCAGCGACATTTTGGACATTTTCGGATCTTCTTTTCGTATCGCTTTTCGCTGTAATTTTTCTAATTCCCGAATGTAACACTTTTCTACACTACACGCATATTCCAGGTGAGGCCTGATCAAAGTAACGTAACATCGCTCACGGACTTTTTCTTCGCTTCTACCGACAATTCTCTTCACGAATCCGAGATTTTAAGCGCTCGACCACATATATTACGGATGTGGGTGTCCCAGGTTATGTTACTGGTGAGGGCTACTCCAAGGTATTTCACCGTTTCTACTGTTGGTAAATAATTACGAATAATACGGAAGGTTCGTCATGCTTACTTGAATTTTGAAATACATTCATTATTTTCGTGCGTAGCCTTTGTACGACGTGATTTTATAATTATATATCACTGTAAGGTAAACACTTTTTAATTTATATATTTTTTTACCTTCATAATATATACGCCATGTGCCCAAATCCCTTCTCGCGTATTTTTTCCGATTAACTCCAGATTATTACGGCGGCGTTCGCTTCCGAACTGTTGCAATTACTGAAAAAGTAATTGAAACGGTGTGCCGGTACATATATATGTGAGTGAAAAAGGCAAAGCAACCATATATGTACCTCGGGTAATACGGAGCCGCGGCTACTCGGGACTCGGCTAATCGACACTTTTCTGTATATGTAAATTTGGCCCTAATGTATCCGAAGATGATGCCCACGCCTGTTATATAATATAACACGGGTTTCAGTTTCATGTATATTAATTGCGCTGTCAAAATCCACTATTTCGTCTTCAACTTTGTGGCAGCTCTTCACGATGAAAGGGATACAACTGAAACAGGTTAATAATTATTAAATTCTGTGCTGACGCCTATTCTTCTTCCTCTTTTTATCACTGTGTTTCCGTTATTACTAATTGTCGTCATCACCTCTCATCGTTGCTTTTCGCGATATGATTTTGCATTTCACCTGCGTATTTTGAAGTCAATCGCGATTCATTCACGTAAAGCAGGCAGTGTCGACGTTGATAGAGCAACTACCGCATTTCGTCGTTTCCTCACAACTCTAAATCATGGGAGTTGAGCGTCTGAAAGCGCACGTTGAACCACAATTGCCGAAGAGTCATCAAGCGTAAAACAATGATATCGGAGCGTATTTAATAGCGGAATATGTTGACCTCGTGACGAACACCGTATATTTCCACACTTAAACGGGTATCCTCGGAGGGCGTGCTTAGGAAGAATAGGGGGGATAATTTCATACTTGTTAGGGTAGACGGGGAAGAAGATTTTTAATCCGTAGTGCTGAGAGTGGCGTGGCGGGAGAAAGTCGAGGTCAAAGGGGTAGTGACCGCCGCTGCCTCGGGAAAGAAGGCCGAGTTGTTGTGCTTTGTTCTCCGCTTGTTGCAGACTGACCGTCACTCGAGCAAATCTCATCAACGTGCAGACAACTCATTTCAGCCACTCTTTTCTGCTTCTACTTTATTTTTTCTCTTCCATATTTGTTTATTTCCATCCTAGTTTATAAATGCTTACTTATGATTTTTTAGCATAGAAAACTGACGGGAAAAGGCCATTTTCGCTACATTCCCTTTTCTTACAAACTGTTTTGTTACACAATTATTATTGTTCTTTTACGCGCTTATTTTTGTAAAAACATTCTGCAATTATAGATCATCCTAACTATCTGCTATACACACAAACTAAACATTACTTGGTTTTCCTCCACAAAACCATTCTTCCTTTCCTTCTCTTATTCACATTAATACTGCCATTATATTCCTTACATTGCCACCGTACTGGTAAAAATCGGTATATATTCTTGTTTAAAATCTTACAGCATTTGTATTCTTGTGTCACGTTCTGACCAGGGTTAGATGTAAGAAGAGACTTAATAGTCTCAATCTCGCCCTGAAATAGAGTCGTTTTATTATTATTATCATTAAATGAAAGACGAGGCTTTTAATTTCGCCCAATAAAGAGGTTTGTATTGTGTATTGCATTTTACTGTTTTCTTTATTATAAATTGTAACTTTTGTTTCAACCGCATTCTTTGTCAGTATTTTTGTACGTTTTTATTATATTTTGTCAATGATTTGTTGATCCTATGGCATCACTACATTGCTGTGAAAGTCTGAACTATCGCCTCTTTCCTTAGAGAATTTGGAATTTATCCTTGGATTATTAGAAAATAGTCGCTATTCGTACATTTCTTTGTGATTTGCAATTAATTGCCAGCTCGACTTGGCCTCGCTATTTAGAGAATCAATTGTGGGTGACCCAAGAAAGTGTTTATTCAACAAAACAAATATATTTAATAAAATAATAGTAAATGAGATGTCGTGGCAATCGAATTTAGAGCGATTCAGTTCTTTAAAGCCACTTTTGGGGAAATGTATCGCTAAATAATTATCTAGAGGCAATTTAATTTCTCGTTTCGAGAACTGCAATAATTTTTCTGCAGTGATTTGAAAATGTATCTTTTCTGTAACTTTCCGTTTATTATAATCGTGTAATATTTTCTTCGTCGTTGAGCATAACAATAAGTGAAACTATTTTTTTGTGTAGATTATTTACTATGGCAACGAGCAAACTGTTTATGTGAAATGTATGTTTGAAAAATAAGCGAATCGAGTAGAAAGAAGGACAGAAGGCGAATGAAAATGTAACAAACACTATTGGAACCTCGAATATAATTAAAACAGAGTATAATGCGCAATAGAGAAGATTTGTAGGGAAAAAGAGAAAATGGAAACAAAGCAATCGATTAGCGATTTGGAAATATAAACATCGCGAAAAATGTATTAAAAAATAGATATAGTTGCGGAGAGTGCACATATTTGTAAATATATTCCGCAGCACGTAATTTGTTCGAAATCAGTCTTGATTTATTCACAGGTAATTATAATCGTTTTTCAAGAATTCAGAAGTTATTATTCTCATACGCAATTGAAGGTGGGAATTGATAACCTCCGGATACGGACACTTGGCAAAGAGAAAGTAGCAATTGGAAGAGGTGATTTCAAGTAAAGAGATGAAAGTAGAGATGAAGAAATAAGCGTGGAATAATGAAGGGTCAAGCTTTCTGACCTCCCTTAATTACAGTGTCTGCATCCGGAGATAGAGGTTCTGGTTCGCATCCCGTCAACTGCAAGCGGATTTGCCCCAAGCGATTGTTCAATTATCATATAATCGGAGGCACCGAATCGGGGAATAAACCCACCGACGCCTCTTTCGCTTGATCGACCATTTTGATTATGACTAACGCTGAAGGTTTTTTATTTCGAATGCCGGCAGAATCTATTCTCGCCGTGTGAATGCGTATCTCAGGGCGCCATCTCAATTTCTCGGCTTCTTTGGAGTGATATTTTAGCAGCTCTCAGAAACAGTATATTTTTCTCCACATGGGTTTAGAAAGTGGTCTCAACCAAGGATTGCCAAATTGTGGTTTTCAATCTGCGGACAGAAAGCAACATTCGGGATCAAGAAATTCGACTTTCCATAAGTACGGTACACTAATACATGTTCCGGCATTTGTAATACGTTAAAGATTATGTCCCATAGCATAAGCGTACGTATTGAGCAGTCCTTCCTTTGTTACTATTGCATCTCCGGAACAACAGGACTAAGCAATTATACAGGAAACCGTCCGAAATGGGGACTAGACTTCGATGGACCCGATCAAGACTTACTTAAGATCTTTCGATCTTAAGTAAGTCCTGATCGGCTTAAATTAGGTTTTTAAATTTTTTTATATCAAAGTTTTAACTTTTTGTTTGTTTTAAAACTTGATTTCTTTGTTAACTGATTGGCAGTGATTTTTAAGAAACTGTTTATGTCATATATTTAAAGAGCAAAATGTCTGTCCGTCCGTCTGTCCATCTATGGTATATCAGAAACCGCTTGATGTAGAAAAATGAAACAAACTGCATTATGTTTCTGCCACTTTGAAAGCTCCACAAAAACTATTCGATTCGAGATTGCGAGCATTTTTGTAAAAAAAAAGGAATAAGGAAAATTACTTTCGGAAGTGGTGCCCGGGCTTACAATTTCTGCCGCCTAGGAGGCAGCGCAATTAGGCGTGACTGACTCAATGGATACATTAATGCTTGGAATTCGAGTAAATAATTTTTATATATTTTCTGGCTGAATTATATAAAAGTAGATTTCACCTGACTATCACTGTTCTTTATAATGTTGGCTGTCTTAAAGCAATAAATAATTAATGTTTATACATAAATGATTTTCAATTAATATATAATTTCTTTTTCGTTTAAGCGTCCGTAGCATCTAAGAGTTGTTTTATAGAAACGTAGATGCTTATGAATACAGATGTGAAAGAAAAGGGATTGGTGTGTGTTACTTGAAATGCATAAGTTTAAGAGATTCTGTGCACTGGTACGAAGATAGTATTACTAGTAGATAGTATTTTTATTAAATTGTATTTGTATTAATAAGATAGTATTTTTATTACTAATCTTATGGCTTAGCGTTTCAAATTACAAAGTTTTTATGAATGTTGATTTCATGGTTATAATTGAAAAATTTTCTCTTCAATCATTTAATTATTAGGAAATTATTCGAAATTGATCCAGGATCAAATAAAATATCGATCGGTAAATTAAATTAAGTTCCGTCATGCTTGACGGCGGCGTGTACTTGTATCTATATATGAAGCAATTTAAGCGCCACGGAGGGTCATTGTTGCGTCATCAAAGGGATATTTGAGGTGAGCAGGCTGTTCTATTTCGCCATGGCATAGTAAACATCGAAGCTGCTTTAAAAATCTGAAATCACAGAAAATTATGTAAAATTTGATTTATACGTGTGTTTAAATAATCAACTCTGCATTTAAAAAGTGTTATTATATTAACCGATCTCGTTAATATTGGACTGTATAATGATGAGAGAGTCGCTTTTCAAGATTCAATTCGATAAAACGGAAATAGTTGAAAACCTCACGGACCACTTGGTATTTTCGAGAGCTTTTCCTTGTATTGACCGAAATGTATAGCGGAACTTATTTGCTCTTCTCTGTAAACAGCTCCCTACCAGGCCTCTACAAACATCAGTAACACTCTTGAGTCTAATCAAAAATTAATTTTGTTTATTCAGGTTTAAATAAATATGTCGTAATAATTATGGTATGAACTTGTAATTTGGATTCAATAGAATATAAATATTGAAGATTGAATGTAGAGTAAAAACTAGATACTCAGAGTGATGGCTAGATACAAACTGCTCTGGTTACTCTTATTGGATTTTACACTGCGGGTGCATACAAGGCCTTTTCTCAGTATACGAACGAAGGATACGTTTTATGCAATGCCTACGTTAAAAACTGTTTCCTAACCGGTGGGCTGTATCAGGAGACTCGGTCAGTAAACTTCGTTTTATTTTTGCTCTTTTTCCTTTTTATTTTTCTAACTAGTAAACGCCCCCGTCAAGCATGACGGAACTTGACTTATTTTAAAAATATATCTTTTATTCTATACAGCTGATTTAAATGTTGGTTTTATAAACTTATAAATGTTGGTCTATAATTATATGACTATGGCTGGTAAATGATTTGATTAATGAGGGATAAATTCGGTTTACATTTTCCCATAATTAAATCTACGAAAGTTCATTTTGTCAATTGTCATTGATTTTCAAATTATAACTATGAGGTCGACATTCCTTAAAACCTTGTAATTTCCATTTTTAAGCCATAAGATTAGTTAGACAAAATACTATCGTCCTATATCCGTTAATTCTCCTTTTAAATTCCAAGCGTTTAGGATAAAAATATGACTTCGGCGTCATAAATCGGATATCGTCAACGCCCCCGTCAATCATGATTGAACTCAATGTAAATTGAAATGTAAGTATATTAGAACTGAAATCACAACCTGAATACCCCTAAATTTAAAAAAAAATACTAATCGGGAAAGATGTTAATCCAGCAATGTTAGCAGAATTCCGAAAAATTAAATACACGATTTCTAGGAACAATTTGCTTTATGTGGGATTTTTAGAGACTAACAACTTTAAAAGCTCGTTGTCGTTAATATTTTGTTCGTCTCTTCCCTTTTTTCGTCATAATATTTATCGCAATACTAATTCTCAATACAGATCGCGACAAACCAACGTATAAGTTTATTTATGTATGTAAATGTGATTAAGATATACGAAGTTATAATTCCCGTGTATTTATAAGGGATAATACATGAGCTCGAATTGAACGATCGCTGTCATCCAAGCCAATGGATTAATCAGCAAGCCAATATCTTTCCCTAATCCGTACTCAGAAAACAACATCGCTCCAAAACGAGATAACAGCTTGTGAAAGAATAATGAGGTCTAATCGCCAGAAGTAAGGGATGGAACTCATTCAAAATGTTTGGTTCCGCAAGTCGTAAAACATCTTTTCTTATATTACAGAGAAAAACGATTCGGGAAATGTTACTACTTATATTTCACCATACCATTCAGTGCATCTGATGCCCTTTGATAATACGATGAAAGAGATCTATGAAATAAACTAATTCCGACATGTTCTAGATATATTTGCATTCACATCACTAATAAATATCCAATAAAACAGCAACGTTATAATCTATGGTAGAAGCCTTAACTATGTGGAACTCCATCACTGGGAAAATAAAATTCACTACGTAATTGGCTCTAGTTGCCAATATACGCTTTGGTTTACTTCCTTTACCCACCTGATGATGAACTAACCTTGTTCGAAACCGGTCATACTCCTGTGGAATTTTACGTAGTGAATTTTATTTTCCCAACAACGTTATATTTCTATGGAACTGTGATACTCCAATTTATGAGAATATTTGTACCTCATTGGGTTATAATAATAATAATGTTTATTTCTCCGAGAACCTCAGTTAGATACAAGAAAAATGAGAAACTTTTAAAAATATAAAAAGAAGAACAGCCAAATTACAGAGGATTATAACTCACATATGCTGTCATCAAATTCATGTACAGAATACATAAAGAGGATTTTTGGTTAAAAATGTGGAAAAACAGACTAAAACTTATTCAAATTAAGGTTGCGAATATTTCCAGGACGTTTATTGAATAGTAGAAGGCTCTTCACATTGAAATAGTTTAAGGATTTAGATAGTCTACATTGTGATATGTCTAGGTTGTTTTTGTACTTACTTTGTAGTAGTATTGAAACTGTGTACATTTGATCTTAAGGTTAGATTACAGAAATGTTCTTTATCATAGACAACACAACAAAAACATACAAACTATGGATAGTCATAATTTTAAGGTTGGAGAAAGAGGATCTACAAGATTCATAGGGTTTAATCCAGGAAATTATCCTTATAGCTATTTTTTTAAAGTAGAAAAATCTGCCTCACATTGATAGCATTTCCTCATAGAAGTAGGCCATAGGTGAGATGGCAATGAAATAGAGAATAATAGGCAGTTTTAAGATCTTCTTGTTGTATAAAGAGCCTTGAATAGGATTGTCTGTTGTTCCAGGACCATAGACGTAGGTTGGAAGTCGTATTAGTCTCTTTATAAACATTTGCCTTGGAATTAAGAAACGAAGTAAATTTCGTAATTTGAGAAAGATTTTTTGAAATTGGATTAAGTAATGACATTTTAGGATAGGCTTCATTACTTTCCGAATTCTTGCAGAAAGTAAATATTACAGTGATCGACAGCAAGGGATTGATTTATCCTACTTACAATAAAGTTACTTGCTTGAATAATTTTAATTAAATCGACGATTGTTTGAAGAATGGGTGAAAGTATAATACTTGGTAATAAGGACAACAGACCATTTAAATGTACATGAAAATGCGATTATTTTCCGCAAAAATAAGGAAAAGAAACGCTCTCTTGAATTGTTTTAATTTGTCTTAATTGTTTCAATAACTTGGCCGGAATATGTGTACAAAATAAATAATGAAATTACGTAACTCATTTGAATACGCTATTTCAAGTCATGAATATCCAGATTTTCTTCATATCAGTTATTTGGTTGTTATAGAAATGGATTTCCATTCTCGCCAATGTCTTTCCCTATTCTGTAATCAGAAAACAATGTCACTCCAAAACGAGATAGCAGTGCNCTATATAGGATGATGCAACACATATTTAACTATATAGGATGATGCAACACATATTTAACTATATAGGATGATGCAACACATATTTAACTATATAGGATGATGCAACACATATTTAACTATATAGGATGATGCAACACATATTTAACTATATAGGATGATGCAACACATATTTAACTATATAGGATGATGCAACACATATTTAACTATATAGGATGATGCAACACATATTTAACTATATAGGATGATGCAACACATATTTAACTATATAGGATGATGCAACACATATTTAACTATATAGGATGATGCAACACATATTTAACTATATAGGATGATGCAACACATATTTAACTATATAGGATGATGCAACACATATTTAACTATATAGGATGATGCAACACATATTTAACTATATAGGATGATGCAACACATATTTAACTATATAGGATGATGCAACACATATTTAACTATATAGGATGATGCAACACATATTTAACTATATAGGATGATGCAACACATATTTAACTATATAGGATGATGCAACACATATTTAACTATATAGGATGATGCAACACATATTTAACTATATAGGATGATGCAACACATATTTAACTATATAGGATGATGCAACACATATTTAACTATATAGGATGATGCAACACATATTTAACTATATAGGATGATGCAACACATATTTAACTATATAGGATGATGCAACACATATTTAACTATATAGGATGATGCAACACATATTTAACTATATAGGATGATGCAACACATATTTAACTATATAGGATGATGCAACACATATTTAACTATATAGGATGATGCAACACATATTTAACTATATAGGATGATGCAACACATATTTAACTATATAGGATGATGCAACACATATTTAACTATATAGGATGATGCAACACATATTTAACTATATAGGATGATGCAACACATATTTAACTATATAGGATGATGCAACACATATTTAACTATATAGGATGATGCAACACATATTTAACTATATAGGATGATGCAACACATATTTAACTATATAGGATGATGCAACACATATTTAACTATATAGGATGATGCAACACATATTTAACTATATAGGATGATGCAACACATATTTAACTATATAGGATGATGCAACACATATTTAACTATATAGGATGATGCAACACATATTTAACTATATAGGATGATGCAACACATATTTAACTATATAGGATGATGCAACACATATTTAACTATATAGGATGATGCAACACATATTTAACTATATAGGATGATGCAACACATATTTAACTATATAGGATGATGCAACACATATTTAACTATATAGGATGATGCAACACATATTTAACTATATAGGATGATGCAACACATATTTAACTATATAGGATGATGCAACACATATTTAACTATATAGGATGATGCAACACATATTTAACTATATAGGATGATGCAACACATATTTAACTATATAGGATGATGCAACACATATTTAACTATATAGGATGATGCAACACATATTTAACTATATAGGATGATGCAACACATATTTAACTATATAGGATGATGCAACACATATTTAACTATATAGGATGATGCAACACATATTTAACTATATAGGATGATGCAACACATATTTAACTATATAGGATGATGCAACACATATTTAACTATATAGGATGATGCAACACATATTTAACTATATAGGATGATGCAACACATATTTAACTATATAGGATGATGCAACACATATTTAACTATATAGGATGATGCAACACATATTTAACTATATAGGATGATGCAACACATATTTAACTATATAGGATGATGCAACACATATTTAACTATATAGGATGATGCAACACATATTTAACTATATAGGATGATGCAACACATATTTAACTATATAGGATGATGCAACACATATTTAACTATATAGGATGATGCAACACATATTTAACTATATAGGATGATGCAACACATATTTAACTATATAGGATGATGCAACACATATTTAACTATATAGGATGATGCAACACATATTTAACTATATAGGATGATGCAACACATATTTAACTATATAGGATGATGCAACACATATTTAACTATATAGGATGATGCAACACATATTTAACTATATAGGATGATGCAACACATATTTAACTATATAGGATGATGCAACACATATTTAACTATATAGGATGATGCAACACATATTTAACTATATAGGATGATGCAACACATATTTAACTATATAGGATGATGCAACACATATTTAACTATATAGGATGATGCAACACATATTTAACTATATAGGATGATGCAACACATATTTAACTATATAGGATGATGCAACACATATTTAACTATATAGGATGATGCAACACATATTTAACTATATAGGATGATGCAACACATATTTAACTATATAGGATGATGCAACACATATTTAACTATATAGGATGATGCAACACATATTTAACTATATAGGATGATGCAACACATATTTAACTATATAGGATGATGCAACACATATTTAACTATATAGGATGATGCAACACATATTTAACTATATAGGATGATGCAACACATATTTAACTATATAGGATGATGCAACACATATTTAACTATATAGGATGATGCAACACATATTTAACTATATAGGATGATGCAACACATATTTAACTATATAGGATGATGCAACACATATTTAACTATATAGGATGATGCAACACATATTTAACTATATAGGATGATGCAACACATATTTAACTATATAGGATGATGCAACACATATTTAACTATATAGGATGATGCAACACATATTTAACTATATAGGATGATGCAACACATATTTAACTATATAGGATGATGCAACACATATTTAACTATATAGGATGATGCAACACATATTTAACTATATAGGATGATGCAACACATATTTAACTATATAGGATGATGCAACACATATTTAACTATATAGGATGATGCAACACATATTTAACTATATAGGATGATGCAACACATATTTAACTATATAGGATGATGCAACACATATTTAACTATATAGGATGATGCAACACATATTTAACTATATAGGATGATGCAACACATATTTAACTATATAGGATGATGCAACACATATTTAACTATATAGGATGATGCAACACATATTTAACTATATAGGATGATGCAACACATATTTAACTATATAGGATGATGCAACACATATTTAACTATATAGGATGATGCAACACATATTTAACTATATAGGATGATGCAACACATATTTAACTATATAGGATGATGCAACACATATTTAACTATATAGGATGATGCAACACATATTTAACTATATAGGATGATGCAACACATATTTAACTATATAGGATGATGCAACACATATTTAACTATATAGGATGATGCAACACATATTTAACTATATAGGATGATGCAACACATATTTAACTATATAGGATGATGCAACACATATTTAACTATATAGGATGATGCAACACATATTTAACTATATAGGATGATGCAACACATATTTAACTATATAGGATGATGCAACACATATTTAACTATATAGGATGATGCAACACATATTTAACTATATAGGATGATGCAACACATATTTAACTATATAGGATGATGCAACACATATTTAACTATATAGGATGATGCAACACATATTTAACTATATAGGATGATGCAACACATATTTAACTATATAGGATGATGCAACACATATTTAACTATATAGGATGATGCAACACATATTTAACTATATAGGATGATGCAACACATATTTAACTATATAGGATGATGCAACACATATTTAACTATATAGGATGATGCAACACATATTTAACTATATAGGATGATGCAACACATATTTAACTATATAGGATGATGCAACACATATTTAACTATATAGGATGATGCAACACATATTTAACTATATAGGATGATGCAACACATATTTAACTATATAGGATGATGCAACACATATTTAACTATATAGGATGATGCAACACATATTTAACTATATAGGATGATGCAACACATATTTAACTATATAGGATGATGCAACACATATTTAACTATATAGGATGATGCAACACATATTTAACTATATAGGATGATGCAACACATATTTAACTATATAGGATGATGCAACACATATTTAACTATATAGGATGATGCAACACATATTTAACTATATAGGATGATGCAACACATATTTAACTATATAGGATGATGCAACACATATTTAACTATATAGGATGATGCAACACATATTTAACTATATAGGATGATGCAACACATATTTAACTATATAGGATGATGCAACACATATTTAACTATATAGGATGATGCAACACATATTTAACTATATAGGATGATGCAACACATATTTAACTATATAGGATGATGCAACACATATTTAACTATATAGGATGATGCAACACATATTTAACTATATAGGATGATGCAACACATATTTAACTATATAGGATGATGCAACACATATTTAACTATATAGGATGATGCAACACATATTTAACTATATAGGATGATGCAACACATATTTAACTATATAGGATGATGCAACACATATTTAACTATATAGGATGATGCAACACATATTTAACTATATAGGATGATGCAACACATATTTAACTATATAGGATGATGCAACACATATTTAACTATATAGGATGATGCAACACATATTTAACTATATAGGATGATGCAACACATATTTAACTATATAGGATGATGCAACACATATTTAACTATATAGGATGATGCAACACATATTTAACTATATAGGATGATGCAACACATATTTAACTATATAGGATGATGCAACACATATTTAACTATATAGGATGATGCAACACATATTTAACTATATAGGATGATGCAACACATATTTAACTATATAGGATGATGCAACACATATTTAACTATATAGGATGATGCAACACATATTTAACTATATAGGATGATGCAACACATATTTAACTATATAGGATGATGCAACACATATTTAACTATATAGGATGATGCAACACATATTTAACTATATAGGATGATGCAACACATATTTAACTATATAGGATGATGCAACACATTTAACTATATAGGATGATGCAACACATATTTAACTGGTAGTGAATCTGGTATCGTAAATTGAAGTAAATCGATCCACTTGATTGTTGGTTCACTATCATAGAGCTGAAACTAATATCCAGTGTGTTGCACAATTGCCGTTATTATTCAACCCTTTTTGTCCTAACTCTGCCGCTCTTCTTTCCCTTCTGCGGGTTCTCTCTTCGAGCCTTCGTGCGTTGCTATTATTTAAGCTTCACGCAAACATTTCTCTCATCTTCCCAGACTTAATTCCAGTTAAACTGCCCTTAAGGTCTGGCTATGGTATCGTTGAGTGAGGACTTGTTTGCGAAGGAAGTGAATAGAGACGATTTTCCGAGTACTGAAAATCCTTTGGATTCAAAAGAGAGTTTAAATAGCATTTGCACGAATGATGGCGAATGTGAGAAAGGAGAATCTCTTCAGAGTGGTTTGGCTGGCGAAAGTGGATTGCAAGCCGCTTAGAAACCAACGCTACCTTATGAAGACCCCAGTGACTTCGAAAGAGGACGGAAACAGTAATTAGATTTGGGTTCCATTGAATTTTTCTTTATAAATTACATTTTGAGACTTTCTTTAACCTTTAACTCAGGGCGCCCCGGTGTCCTCCATATCCGGCTCCCGGGTGCGGCTACGTTGGTGCGGGAAAAGACTTAAACATGGTAATGGAGATCATGAATGCCCCCGCATAGCCAAAGGGTAGCGCTTCCACCCGTGGTGAAAGTGGTCCCGGGTTCAATTCTCGGTGGGGGCCAGCATCTATCGGTGTTCACCCAGCATCGTGATGACCATGGATCTGAAAGGTATCGGGTTCGGTCTCAAAGAACCAAATATGGTGGCGCGGGAGCGATCCACTGCAAGATCCCACGCCTCAAGGAGATGCTGCGCTAGGACTTCACTTTTAATGTAGATCGTGAGACAGTGAGGAAAGTAGGAAAAGATTTCCCAAACCCCACTCATAAAAGTATTGTAATATAAATTGAGTTCGACAAGTCTGGAAAAGTATTACAAAGTTTCGCGAAATTCACCCGTGACACTTATTGTTGGAGTATTACAGACTCCGGGAAGAAAGACGACGGGCTGTTGTGCAAAGGTTTTTAAGCCCACCTCGACGGCAGTGGCTGGAAATCTGTAGAATCCGAATTATTTTACGAGAACTGAATTTTAGTTTTCGAACGAACGATTAGAAAAGGGTTTTGGCGTTGATTCGAAAACGAAAACTTTTCCTCCGAGATTTCAGCGACGCCGTGAAATTTCGACTTAAAATCCGACTGCTATCGTAATTTATTCACAAGATGACGAGGAGAAATTGGAAGAGCGAGTTGCTCTCGAGGGAAGCTGTTAAAGCGAGGATTAGTGTCTTTGGAAGAGGCTCAGAAAGATGAAATCCCACTTCCTCTGCTTCGCTTCCTTTATCCCCTTTCCTTCATTTCCAGTCGGAAATTCCTTAGCGAAAAATTTGGAAGAAACTCCAACTCTCCATCTGCATATTTGTACTTCTCAGCAGACTGAACATACTTTTCGAACGTATTCGTGAAAGAAACCATACGACATTCGCCGCATATGCGCCGTAGTTATGCGTTTGCGTTTTTACCTGTGTGTTTGCCGTATGATTTGCTTAAGCAAGATTTTTGCGGCATTCGCATTTTTCCTTCGCATCGAAGGCAATCGCCATACTTGCAGCAGCCTCGAAGTATTTTGGCCTTAAATGTAGGGAAATTTCTTTAACTTATTGTGAAGATAAATAGAAAAACACTTCTACGCTATACCGCAAAAGGCTTTTATTACACGGCCATGGTTTCAACCCATTGGGTCACGATGATGATATAGAGGTGGATCTAGAAGGGAGGCTTTCCATGGCTGTGGTTGATTCGAGACAATTTCCGTATGAACTCACCCTCAAGTTTTTGAAGGGTCAGAACTTATATTCAAGTAGTGAGGGGCAGGGAAATCGTTCAAGGACGAGATCTATATCTACATTAGTTCTGAGGAAAGAGAAAATAAGAATAACTTACACACTTTACCACAGGATTTCATACCATTAAATCCTGTAGTAATGTGTGTAAGTTGTTCTTATTCCTCTTTCATCATGAAGAGCGACCACAAAGTTGAGGTCAAATTGTGGATTAAAATCCGTGGAACTTTGCCTTACGATAAAGGTCCATGGAGTGGCATTGTTCACGCATTGAACATTTTAATTACTGAAAGTAGTTTTTATCTACATCTACATAAATACCATGCAAGCCGCCTTTCGGCGTGTGGCAGGGGGAGAAAACACCAAGCGTTTGGACTATTTTTTTAGCCTATTACCTATTATCATGTATAGTTCGCGGAAAGAACGAATTCTTAAAAGGACTCGTCCTGACATCTATTTCTCTTATTTTGCGCTCATTGTCGGATCGTCCAAGGTAGCAGGGGGGTCTCATAATATCTACTACATCTTCCGCAAACGTACTTTCCCTAAATTTATCAAGCAATCGCAATCTAGCTTCTAGTCTCCTATCTTTTAAGGATTCCCAACCTGCATCTGACAGCATTTTGGTAACGCTTGCTTTTTTATCGTAGCACTTCTTAACAAAACGTATCGCTTTCCGTTGTACTTTCTCGAGTTCACGGATGCATGTATCGTCTGCCGGATCCCATATACTTGATGCATATTCAAGATGAGGCCTAACCAACGCAAAATAACATCGTTCTCTAGCTTTTTCGTCACATTTACCGACAATACGCCTAATGAAACCGAGTTTTCTAGTTGCTTTAGCACAAATGTTACGGATGTGCGTGCTCCAGTTCATGTTATTCGTAAGAGTGATTCCGAGATATTTTACCGAGTCCACTACTTTAATTACTGTTCCGCTAATCCTGTACGATTTATTCTGCCGCAACTGTTTTCTTTCGAAAAAATTTATTTTCGATGAATTTATTTCAACCAGCTTTGTTTAACCGGTAAATAATCGCACAAGGCAGATCTATAAACTCTCAAAAGGGGGTCATTTAAGACAATTTCCATATGAAACCATTTTTAGGTGACTTTTTAAATGCCATTTTGTCACGATAAATAGATGTATAGTAATCGCGGAAAGACTTCACAATCTGATTTGAAATCTATTTCCACGCCACATCCAAACCAATTGAGTATTTGGCGGAATTCGGCCGCTAAATTAAAGGCGAATTCAAATTTCATCACAATCACTAAACCACGGTCACGATGGCCAGAATCAGCCGATCCCATAAGCAACGGGAAAAATTTTAGATGTAAAAAAACATACATGGGTAGTCCCAGAAGTACCTGAACTAACAAATAAACAATTTGGGAATAAATATCTTTATTTCTCAACATTCTCTCTCTCGAGTCTCCTTTAGCTCAAAACACTTTCTACACTTCGTAACTCGTACATATTCCTTGTGCATAAATAAACTTGCATATATGGCGTCTTGCTGGAATGTGGGGGCTTATCTACGGATACAACACCAAGCAAACGTTTAATCACTCAGCATTTAGTTCGTTATTCAAATTGGTGAATATTATGCGTTTCTCGTCATAGCTTACATTTATAAGTACATCAACAACTGCCTTTTGGGAAGGACACCCTCTTAGGCCGTGTGCTCCGTATGGCATTTGTGAGGCCGTCGATATGGAGGTCAAGTCCCCTCTTTCGGAATGAGAATGGATGGTTGACAGCTGAATAGCGATGGGCGTGAGGGAAAGGGTTGTCACGGGAGATGAAATTTCCCTGCAGAGATGGCCAAAGGGTCACGGAAGGCGTGATTGATCGACTGTGTCCTTTGCGAGAAAGGGTTTCCAAGGCGTCGCTTGACTTCTCCACGCCGTGTATAATAATCTGGAAAACAGATACGACAAGATACGTTTTTTGTATGCGTGAAAAGGCTACAAGGAGGGGTCGTAAAGATGGACACGAGAAGGGGAATGTTTGTGAAAGGGAAATAATAAGGGTAAAGTCCGTGTCACATGGAAATTGAAGGTGAGATGTGTGAGGTTGGCTAGAAAATGGAATACTTGAATTCCATGTGGCCGGACAGCCATTAGAATAACACACTGTAGGAAGTAGTTTAGTATTTAGTCCCCTCCTGTCAAACATTAACCGATTTTAAAAGTTTCAAGTTTGGCTTCAAATCGTAGTAAAGTTTCAAGTTTGGCTTCAAATCGTAGTAAAGTTTCAAGTTTGGCTTCAAATCGTAGTAAAGTTTCAAGTTTGGCTTCAAATCGTAGTAAAGTTTCAAGTTTGGCTTCAAATCGTAGTAAAGTTTCAAGTTTGGCTTCAAATCGTAGTAAAGTTTCAAGTTTGGCTTCAAATCGTAGTAAAGTTTCAAGTTTGGCTTCAAATCGTAGTAAAGTTTCAAGTTTGGCTTCAAATCGTAGTAAAGTTTCAAGTTTGGCTTCAAATCGTAGTAAAGTTTCAAGTTTGGCTTCAAATCGTAGTAAAGTTTCAAGTTTGGCTTCAAATCGTAGTAAAGTTTCAAGTTTGGCTTCAAATCGTAGTAAAGTTTCAAGTTTGGCTTCAAATCGTAGTAAAGTTTCAAGTTTGGCTTCAAATCGTAGTAAAGTTTCAAGTTTGGCTTCAAATCGTAGTAAAGTTTTATTGAGTTCGATTTCCTACCTAATTTTGTAAAGTATTCATATCGATACTTTCGAAACGCTAACTTAAAAATCATTGGAGAGTGGGTTCGCTGTTATCTGTCGCTTCGAATAATACTGAATGTGAAGTAAATGAAATGAACCGTTCTCTCCTCGAATTCAATGAAAATTATACATTCATCGCGCAGAGGCTCTCGATCATCGGCGTTTCGTTGATTATTTGTTATTTTCTCGGTTTTCCATAGTTACAACCGCTCATGTGGCAACTGTGGCTACTGACTGTAAATAGAGTCGAGTCCACCGAGTTTGAGAAGCTATAGCTTCAAGTACAGTCCTCTGATTTTAATTAAATAAATTGCATGTGACAGAATATTAATGTCTACGCTCATTCGTGTGTGTTCAGGTATTTTACTCAACGGAACTGTACTTCAACCGTAAATTATTCGAAGGAAGCGCAGAGTATCGTCACCGAGCTTCCAACAGTAGTTTCGGTCTTCGTCATCGAAAAGGACTTATCATTTGCGTCCTCTGCCTTCGATGAGAATGAATGCAACAAATTTCACCTTCCGATTCAGTTCATACTTCCAATTTATTTCCAAAACATGTTAGACGATGGAACGATTACACAAAACCGAATGATTTGAAGTGCAGAGCCAAGGAAGCGGGAGTCACTCGATCAATGTGAGGAACAAATAAACGTGACGTCACTGTTCTCGAGAAATCGAGGGAAGAAAGAGGAGCGGTGGCAAGAAAACGTTGTCCTAGGGGTCGGAGATTTGCTCTCTCGTAAAAAAGCCCTTCTCATTTGTGATCGAAAAAAACCGTTGTGACGTCAGGGGCTTGCGTGAGCCTCCCCTTCCACCAGGAGGAGCTCTTTAACGTCACTTTGAAATTCAACTGACGTCACCGCAATGGATTCCCTCGTAATTTCATTGTCCCCTCTCTGATCGGCGGAGAGCTTCTGCCTCACAACGGAATTCGTTTGCATGAACGACGTAGGCTTTGACGAGCCGTCAATTTACCCAAATGGCAACCGTTAATTTCACTTCCTTAACAACGCTACATTTACTTCATAATTTGATATGACGGGCGTGGAAACGGAGTTTTCTTGCTGAGGAAATCGGTTTTTAAAAAAATGCTAATTTTATTCCGTAGGAAAGAGGGAACTGTCGTTGAATATTTTTATCTTCTAAGATATTTTATTCATTAAATAAATTTTCATTTTTCTCCTCCTAACAAAAAAAAAAACATTTGCAGGGTTGTGTTGTTGTGTGTTGTGTGAGCGATGCGAAGACACAGTTTCAAAGAAGTATGTTACGGATTTTATTTTTGGAGCGCAATATATTGTGTATTTCGATTCTAATAATTTACAACGGCTTGCATTTGAATGAAAATTTCCTCTTTAATTATGATTAATTTGGTTATAATTTAGTGTTACCAAGAATATCACAGAATACAGCTTAATTACCTCATGCCGTCTTAGACTACTCATCTCGAAATGAAAATTTGTTGGGACAATTTACTCATCGATTTCGACGGATAGCCGTAGGTTTTCCCTAATGAATTTCCGCTCCCCTCCATCTTATTATATTATTCACTGCGTTTATCATNATATATAGATTATTTACAATTACATACGTACGCCTTATTATTCTGGCGAAATAGGGACTAATGGGTCCCTCCTTACGTTTAAGCCTATTAATAATAAAAATACATAATAGGAAATCAAAATCAGGTACAATTAAATTACTTATACAGAATGGAAGTATAACTCACAAAAAGAAACTTTTGCATAACATACTTCACATTACATACTGAACATAAACAGTAATATTACATTTAGAAAATTTACGAATTAAGAAAATATAGAAAACGGGTGTGGAAGAATGAGAAAAGAGGAGTGCAGAGAAGTGAAGTGGAAAAAATGGAAAAAGTTCAACGTTAAGAAAGGTTTAATTAAAGTTTGTCGCTGTCTGTATAGATTTGATTTAGAAGGAGAAGATTGAAGTAACGGTTATTAAATATAGATAATGAGCGAGGATATGCGATGGAAGTGTGTTCTATGAGGAAACATGGATAGATTTACTATATATTTCGGTAGTGTGTTTTGGAAGTGATGATTCTTCCTGGTGTTAAGATTGTGAATTGTGAATGCTGCTCGTCATTCGGAAATGCATGTCAAGCACTGAGGCTGGTCACTGTTTTTGAGTGAACTTTGAGAGATAGTTTCTTCTAGACTCGAGTTTTAGCCATCCTAGATGATGATGCATAAGATGATCTTTTTCTGAGGTCCCAGATGCAGGAATTTTGAGCTCTTTGAAGTTTTATTTCAAGTTCTTCTGAGACATCGTGAAGGGCAACATTACAGTAATCAGAATGTGGTGAGATTAAGGAATAGTATTCCTTTCGCAGAGACGCGTTATAAATAATGACCTTATTTTATAGATATCGCTATCATTAGAATGGTGTTTGATAGAAAATTATTATTTCTATCATCATAAATGTTTGCATAGCCCTTGCTTACGATCTGACGTTAGGTTAAACTTGATTTTATGTATGAAATTTTCGACACACCTGTCACTTTTAATCACCCACCGAAACTATGCCATTTTGGAAGTCTAATTTATATTTGTTTGGTTTTGCCTATAAATTAACGAAATACATGCGAATTCATTTTTATTCAGGTACTTTTCTAAAGATTTATGTTTCGGCGTCAAAGAGATTATTTGCATTGACCAAATTATGCCATCGCGGAGTGTTTGAAATATTAGTGCGGAATTTCAGAGCATTGATTCAATCTCACAATTCATCCATATTCTAATTATATTTATTAACCTCTCTAGTTAATATTTTACGGCAAATATTTCGAAAATTTCAAAGATTGTTATCTTTTAAGGCATTTTTTTCCACCTGCAGATAGCAAACCTGTAGGAAGCTTTCAAAGTGGAATCTGACCGAAATACACATTACAGACAACGTACTGTGATTCAATTTCTGAGCGTGGAGAAAGGAACGGTAGGGAATATTCACAAACAGTTGTGCAAAGTCTATGGAGCATCTGCAGTTGATAGGAGTACAGTTGGTTGCTGGGTATGGAGTGAATCAGAAGGCGGTTGAAAGTGAAAACCATAACCAAGGCGAGGACAGACAGGGCATACATGCCTTAGTGAATCGCTGGAGGAAGGCAATAGAACTTGAAGGAAAATATTGGAAAAATAGATTCAGTAGATGAAACATCCTTTCATATATGTTAATTTCATTTTTACAGAATAAATAGTTTTTGAGAAAAAATGTGGGGCATTACTTTCTGACCGACCCTTGTTTAAGGCCTCCATCTACCGCCTTAAAGGAAATAACAAAAATATTCAATTAAAAACTGAAACGTATGCAAAATACCCTATTTTCTTCAATCTTAGATCACAACCTTAAAACAACAATCTGTAAATACCACTGCCCAAAATCTGTGCTAAATGAATCAACCCTTGAAGTAAACACCTTACCCGAGCCAGATGCTCTCCTCTAACTCGTGATCTTCAGCAATAAAGTGAACAGAAAACCACGGATAAAGACCCCGAGTCAGGAGCCAATCACAAATGGGAAGTGAATTTTATTTGTCGTCTCAGTGCGAGACTAAGTTTGAAAGTCCCTCCTTTCCGTCGATGACAGCGGAATGATTGATGACAAGAGTCGCCCTCTTCTCGCCTTATGTCGGCAAAAATCAACGGAGGCCCAATGTAATTTGTTATGCTAAAACACCGCCTCGTACAACAATCCATCCCTATATCCACGTTAAGGATATATCGCACCGATTCCACGGATAAGGTCCACGAGCGTATAAATCATGCTTAACCAGCGATGTCCACGTCTGCTGATGTAAATGACGACGCAGTTTCCTCCGCCATTTAAAACACGCGGCCAAGGGAAAATAATTGCTTTAATGACGTTTGTTGAGTTTTGCGTGCGACGGGAAAAGTAAAGATACTCATTTTAATAAAAGAGAAGTTGTTTTCATTGTCAAATAATAAATTCCCGCCGTCATAAATTTGTTTCCTTCCGATCAATTCTTCCGTCACTCTGCAAAGAAGTGTTTTGTAAACTGGAGACATATCAGTTTTCACACGCTCCGTTAATGCGACGGTGGTGAATCAACATTGATGAATTCAGGTGGCAATGTGATTACCTACACAATTTACCATATTTCACCCGTTAGCTGTTTCAAAAGTATTCGTGAAACGAAAATTGTCTGCATTTTCATGAAAATGCTCTTTTCGAGGTAATAGATTCCTTTTTCTATTGTAGTAAACAACTTGTATCAACAAAGCTAAGAACGACGGTTAATGCAGCCCGTTACAATTAGGGTGTCTAGTGGACAATGGACCGATGCTTTAATATATTCTTCAGGTTATATTATTTACTGAAACCTCATGCGCTGCTGTGACTATACAGTGCATTGAAGATCGATGTTTAAGTTGTGGAAAAATTGCAGAATATAAACTTTTGATATGTTTACCATATGAATATGTTTACCACTCCAGTTAGAATCCCAGTAAATCGCCTTCGATGAGTAAGAAAAACTTAAAGCGAGATATTAGATAGAGAATTCTGTGTGTGTACGTGACGTTGTACGTTTGAAATTCTGCAGAATGAAGATTATCCGTCAAAATTGCTAAAATTTCCCATGTGGTGGAAAAATAATTGCACAAAATTCCATATATCGTTAGAAGAAAACCCCTGATGAAAATTGTTCCAACCCCAGTTGATGCTGAATCTTCAAGTGCTTCCTCACGTATTAAAGATTGAAAAAGTGAAAAAAAAAACATTCTCAATGTAATAAGATTCCTTACTAAAACCTCTGAAAAGCTGAGCTAACCTTCTGAGAATAGAATGATTTGGAATCTGTTCCTAATGTAATGAAGTGTTAAGTTGCATTGGGTCACTAATCCGATGCAATTAAAGCAAAGGTCTGATCCTTAATTCAAAGTATTCAAATGAGTAATGTGACATTCGTCGCAGAGGACTCAAGCATTTAGACATTCGTTGCAAATATTTTGCTACGAGCTGTATCTACTGGTAATTATTTCTCTAAGAATTTGTAGGGTTTATTCTAGTTAATAACTACTATTTCAGAATTTTCTTCGCTGAACTACCTAGCTAAATACTCAATTTACTGGCTATGTTTGATTTAATTTAATTTATTTCTATATTACCTATATAAGTTTTTCATTCAGTCTTGAGTTTATAGCATTGTAATTTGATGAGATTTTATATTATATCTTCATAACATCGATTCTTCAACCAACCCAAGCCGACGGATTTCCGAAATTCTGCTAAAACATCCCGAGTATAATATTGTCGCAATTTTTTGTAGCGAAAGATTTACTACGGAAATAGAATCGAGTAAATGTTCTACTATAAAAATGAATTTTTAGTGAATATTTCTTGACAACTGAAATATAATAATACTTAATAAGTAAGATAATATAATAGTAAAACTTTGTAATTTTATTTCAGACTGAACGTATGCAGCACCACGAAATATCGTTGACTACGGAAAGCCATCATCAGGGCAATGTGAAATCATTGCGTGGCATCGGACATGTTCGTTGAGAATCTAAATTAAAAAGTGTCTAATGGAGTAAGTCATGCATCGCTTCGGAAGATTTTCTGCGATTCCACTACAACGAATCCGATAGATTCCTCGTGCATAAGATGTTTTATCTGCTGTTAGTTGTAATTTCTTTCAAATCATTGTCAAATTAGAGAGGGAAAAAATGAAGGTTAATTCTTGCTCGATTGCAGAGTTAAACTTAAAAATATCGAATCTAAAATTGTCCGTGTTATTGTTAATAATATACTTGTATGCAGTTGCATCATTTGGCTATTGTAATCAGTCTATTAGTTGTGATTGGTAAAGTTGCGGAGTATATATGTTATCTCATTGGAATCGGAAATTTATCATGTTGGTTAAAATTAGTATTCCTCTCTTTTCGTCGGACGGAATCTATTTTTCATAATTAGCATTCTTAGTCTAATGGTTTCGGAAAATCTTCGGAGGATGGATTTTGTCTCGAATTAGCGCTGTGAGTTCTATGAATCGCACTTAATGCTGAGGATGTATTTCTCTTAATTAGAGGAGATTCTTAATAAGAAGAGTCTTTTTGATTAGGCGTTTGGAGCTCTCATTAGTTTAGCTCGGCTTCCGTCGATATTGTGTTTTCAGTCAAAAAAGGGCAAATAGTGAAGAAGATTATTAATGCATTCCAACATAATTAGCCTTTTACATAATGATTTGCTAAAATATGTGTTTGGAATCTTCGTTTTTGTTTCTCTGCCGTTTCCTTCGCCGAAAACCAAACAGAACTTCGTGGATCATCAAATTTTGTTCACTTCTTCTAAATGAAGAGTTTTAAGAAGGGAACAGTGGTTAAAAGTAAAATTTGTTTGTAATATTTTTGCGAACTTACACTGGGCGATGGAATACCTAACCTAACCAATTATGCTTACATACGATGACACAGTATCTAATTAAAGAGCAGTAAATATGCGGTACACTCAATTTGCGGTGCAGCACTTATTGACATATGCCAATGAAGGTATAGAATACAGTATGGGATCAATACATCTTTTATCTGGAAGTTTCAGAAACTTTAAACGAAGGAATTGACATATTTATAAATTCCATAATCTCTATTATTTTGTCTTTAAGAATTACGACAGACTGAAAGGGTCTACGGAGGGAGTAAGGAGACTTTTTGTTTATATTTCAGTAAAGACATTTTCATAAGCGTTTGATATGGAATTTCGAAGCTATCTGAATTCCAGAAGTATTTGCCGTCAACCCTGGGGTTGTCGAACACCCAGACAAATAATTCCACGCTGGATTCGTTTATGCCGAATCCATTGGAAATCCGATCCGATATTATACTTATATTTTTCTATTTTACGTAAACGCAGTATCTCTTTGTCGTAAAATTAATTGAAATACCATTCGATATTAGGAGGTGTATCATCCGATAAACTTTTACCTCGTTTTAAGTAAGAAGAAAGTAGCAATCTTCCTAATGGCCCAAAAATATCCAGCAATTAATATTGGAAATATGTGACGTATTTAAGTACCTTTCGGCAAGGAATTTAGCACAAAATTGCAGAATATCTTTTCCTCAGTCTCGTTAAATCAGGAACTCCTTATCAAAGATATAAAATAATGGATAATATGAATAGTCTATGAAAACATGGACTTGCATTTTCCAGTATCTTATTTATTAGGAATCTACATCTACATAAGTACCCTGCAAGCCGCCTTTCGGCCTGTGGCAGGGGTTGCAAGCACCATGACTCTACTTTGCTAATCGATTGCTTTCGCGTATCGTTCGCGAATATTCGTCGTAATGCGTAGTGTAGTAGTAAAAACTGGCTTAAGCAAGGCAAAGGACATATTTCCAACCAGAATAATGCGTTTATTATTTTCAGTAAAGATTTAGAAGGTCCTCCGACATTTTGAGTCTTTCTAAAGTCCCTCTGCGGAAAATTGCGTGGTTTTAGTGGCACCAGCGGTAAACTTACCCATCGAAGAGCGCCATTTGATCGGAAATAGTCGAAACGATGTCACACATGGCGAGTCGGACATTTCGATTCTCCGACGAGGAAAAATAACACCGGAGATATTTCGGAGACAAGAAGAGCTTATCCTGCCCACACCACTTACTTGGGAGAACAGGTTTTTTGTTTGGAGGCGTTAGTCTTTCGGGCAGATAATGCCGGAGCCGCCGTGTGATAGGCGGCTCAGACACGGCCTCCTTACAGACACTTAACCTAATTACTCTGCTCTCAACATTGCTGGACTATCCATAGTCCATCTAAATGGAACTGTTTGCCAGAGCATTGCAGTGGGCAAACGCTGCTTCACATCGACTTTCTTAAATCCAAAATTACTTTATCATTTTCTCCGAGATTTAATTTCGTCTCTAAATTCAAACTCGTTCCTACTTTATACTTTTGCAAGTCGAAAAAAGTCGCATTATTTTAGGAAATCGTATAAGTATCGTATATTTGTTAACGTCGAAATTTCCAAAAATATGAAATCGATGTTGTAAGGCGTTACTTCATGGGAAGACAACCAAGTAGAAAGAGTTTTTTTCCACAGAACATTTATGAAGTTATCGCAATGTTTATGAGAAACGTTTAAGCTTCTGGGATTTCCATGCTTGAAGGCTCTCTCCGGGAATCGAACACTCCTCGGGATGTTTCTTCCAGTAAGATTAACTTCGTAATGATTCAAAAATTACCCTCTGTGCTCTTTTAATTCTCTTTGGTAATCCCACTCTCTCTGATGTCGCATTAAGATTAATATTCCCCCTTTTTGAAATTTAATCAAATGGAGAATCAGGTTTTAATTTCTTATAAGTTGTTAACTAAAATACTGTGTTATTATAATACATCAACCATATTAGTAGAACAATGATCAGGAGGCAATGATTCGAAAAAAAGCCCTTCTTAAGAATTAAACAATATATCAAAACTACAATAATCATAATATAAATATACAATAACACAATATAAATATAGTTTATCAACGTCCATCCCCAAGTCCGTCACTGAATCCACATCTCAACTAAACTCAAGCCGGTAGTTTTAAGGAGAAGCAAGTAACTCTTCAAACCTATCCAAGTCAGTGCAGCTTCGAAGTACGCACCCGCTGAAGACAAGGCTCGAACATTTCTACGGGAATTGCCTTCCATTGCTCTATGGTTCTATTAAAAAGTCAATATTTAGCCGTATTGATTCTTTGAGAAAGAGGCTCAATTTTATGTGTGTGGTCGTTCGTGCTCAAGTAGGAGGGGTACTTTATCCCTATATTTCAACTATTACTATAAGTTACAATAGCGAAGGAGATTTTTGGCGAGGATGGAATTTAGACTGGTCTTAAATCGCTCATATATTGTGTAAATTGACCCCACACGTCGAGCGTGGCTGTTTCGTAAGATTTGTTTCGATATCCTTGGGAATGTTTACCAGTCAGCAGTCGTTGAATAATAATTAACTACCAATTTTTTAAGTTAAATTTAAGGATTTCCAAACAATATTTGTGGTCCCCTTTCTCTTCATCGGAATGCGTTATATTTTAACTGCACTGTTAAACCGCGGTAATTACCCACTTAGCTATAAATGAGAATCATCACCTCATTTATCGAAAAGAAAAATTGACATCCGTAAAAACTTTTGTAACAGCATTGCAGTCATTTTCAGGTTCGAACTTAGAGAATTTAGAAAAATCGATAATATGGAATTTGACCAAATTTCGCTATGGGAAGGTTAATTATATTAACATTAAAACCAACGCAGTCAAACCAACTCATCTTTACTTTCTTACCGGTTTCCACATTTCTCCCAAAGTGTTTTCATGCACTGAATACATATTTCCTCGCTAAAATACTGCTAATTATTCTATTCCTTCAAACATTTTTTTCCTCAAACACCGCTCTCATAATTTTGTGAATAGTTCTTTTAAAAGCATCTCAACGTTCCCTTATCGCTGGAAATAGAGTCGATATGTTTTTATGCGTAAATATGGATGCTCGTGAGAATGATTTTCAGTCGATATCTCTTCGTTATTGTTTGCATTTCTTCAAATCGGTCGCTCACAATGAGAAATTTCGCAGTCACGTTGAAGATACAATCAGTGAGAGGTGACGAATATTCTCATTTTTTAGCATCTTCCAATGTCACGCAGGAATCTGAGCGTGATTCTATAAATTAGCGCTAATTGCATCGCTATTTTCGCACAAATTTAAACCACTCTTTACTCTTCGCTCTCCACATTTTTCCGCTTTTCTGCCGCTAAACTGCTTCCTCGGAATTCAGCCTTCCGATGTGCAGACGATCAAGCGTTTTCAATTTCATTTTTTATTTGAATGCAATACGCGAATTCGTCACTTTCTTCAGCAACGGAAGATCTTTGTAGTAATCCAGACATTTCCACGTCTTTATCTTTTATCGTAAATAATACTTGATTCGGACTTACAACATTCTATTTGTTTTGATATTCCTGCTCAAATTTGTTTCCGTGCTTTCCAGGTGTCCTCGCAGAATCAAAACCCACTGAAGGCTTCGGAATCCCAAAAAGCGCTGTAAGTTGAAATTTTCCGACGCTTATTTCTATGAATGATATAATTATTACGAAAGGAGTGTGCAAATATCTTCATTTTATCGGAAATTTAAAATTTTATGATCCTTTCCCTGTTCGTCTGTAAATAGTGGGTACTAGCTGGACATTATTGATGAAAAGATAAAATAATAAAATAGTCATGATAAGCTGAAAGCAAAGTTACGGCAGACTCGGTAGTTTGATGAAAAATGGAAGGCAGAGGAATAGACTGACGTTTTGCGAGGTCTTTAAAATGTACAATTTCGATGCGGTGTGGCGAAATGAATTTGATACAATTTTTCAGTAACGAAGTTCTTCGTAAAAAAAGTGGCAGGTGAATATTCAGATAGTATTCGAAGGAGAATCTTAATATGAATGGATTGTGAAGTGAAATAATTTGGTATAATCCTCACAAATAATTTGGCATTTACTACCCACTTCCCCAATTCATGTGGGCGGCTGCTTATGAACCTCAGCTTTGTCCAAAGAACAGTACTTCGGAGGAATGAACAAGTCCGTGGACGATGTTACTTTGTGCGAATTGAGACCATTCTTGAGCGCAGTTCGTGGGCCACTGAAATTGCATTCGTGAATTAGGAAAGGTCGAGCCTAAATCTTTGCGTTTTGTTAACATTCAATGCGAGATATCGGTCGACAGTACTAAGATCCTCTTTAATATCGAATTGGGATCGTTATGAGAAAGGGGATTGAATTGTAGATCGACCTAACCCAATAAATTCAGAGATAATAAGTTCTCGGAATAAGATTGTCATATACTATGCATCCAAGCTGGTACGTAGGCCGATAAGAAACTCCAAAAAATTATAAATCATATATATAGAAAAGCAAATGTCTGTCCGTCCGTCTGTCTGTCCGTCCACCTATTTATCTCAGAAATGGCTTCCCTTAGAGATATGAAACAAACTGTATTGTGTTTCTACGATGCTGAAACCCCCTGGGAAACCATTCACATCTCTATAGAAGTCCGGGTTCGAACTCAGGAGCCCATAATACGTTTCCATAGGTAATGAAAATTAATTTTTCATGACTTGCAGAGGTTGTTTCTCTTACAATGTTAAATTAGAAACAATGGTCCTACGAAATTGGGACAAGTGTCACAAGAAAGGAAAATAATCATAGAATCTTATTTTAGTCGTGAAACATTCATATAATTTCTAAATTGCTTGATATGATACACGGAAATTTCGTAAATGTTCGTAAATTAAGTGCTTAGGAGGACGAGATATATACGATAATAGATTTCTTAAAACTAAATTAAGTTCTGTCATGCTTGACGGGGGTGTTTACTAGTAGAAAATAATTCCCGAAACGACTTTTTCTAGTATCTATTTCCCTGATTCTTTTCGCAGTATCCCATGTAACAAGGAGGTGCATAATATTGGCCGCATATTCTAAGAACGTAGTTTCTCTGAACTTATTGGGTAAATTAAGCCTTTGTATTATCACATCTAATATGCTCTATCTTTTGTAAGTAATGCGATACAATACTTCTATCTAACGCTTTTGTATCACAACTTGTAAGTAAGCAACTTCTACGCATGAAAATGAAGATAAATCCGACTATAAATTAACATATTTATGAACACAATTGAAAACCTGAAAGTTTTGAAATGAAAAGTACCGAAGAAAAACCCCAAAAAGAAAATCTCTTTCACTATTACCTTGTAACTGCTTCTCCAGTGCTAAGCTTAAAATTGCAGCACTATAAACTTCTTTAGTTACGCTCTTACCATTTGTAGGATCACATCAGCGGTTCGTAAAAGACACATTATGGGTGAAAAAATTCATGAAAACCGTTGGTATTGCTAAATGTATGGTTGCGTGAGAGATTTGAAAAGACGGAATCTTGTTTCTGTGGAGAGGTAGTAATCCGAGGTAATGAGGCCGTAATGGACGCCGAATATAGGGGAAGAGCGAAGTGGTTTACATTTAGGGGAGGAGACGCGCGCAGGAGAATGCAAATCCGAAAATTGACGCGGAGGCGAATTTACGGAAGCTTAATCCTTTAAGAGGAGTCACTCAGCGAAGGCACTTCCAATTGCGTTTACTCATCGAAAGAGGGACTCCTGCTTACGCTGCCTGTCTTACTCTCGAAATTGTCAACCTTCATGTTGTTTATTTATTAATTAACTTAATATCATCTCTAACTATTATTTATTCGTATCATCTGAAATGAGTATAAATAGGGTCTTTAACCCTTAAGTAGCTGCGTTCGATCTGTATAACGCAAATTAAGGTTTATTAGTTAAAGTCTAATGTATGTAGGTGTGGTACTAAAATAAGGGATAAATTAAATCTTTTTATCTATTTCTATCGACAAAAGTTACAAAATTGATGACAATATGTGCTGCTTATCTAAACGTACGTTTTGACCCCACATGAGTGTTTGAGTCATTAGTTATTTTATTTCTGCCAATATATCTAATATCTATACTAATGCCCAGCAAGCCGCCTTTCGGCGTGTGGCAGAAGGGATGTATATATGCATCGCTTTTCTTCATTTACCCCAATTTGTTTCTGTCATTCGCTATTATACGCGGTTGTTTTAATAGCTATAGAAATATTATTAATTCACTGTAACATCAATTCATTGTAGCATCGTACAGCGATCAAAATGTATCGGAACGAATCATAACATTAAACTAACTGCTTTTTGACAGACATTTTGCCATAAAACTCGTATTTTATTGTTTTTTACATTTTTAAGTTGAACATAACTTTTCATGACATTCGTTACGATAATGTCTATTATTATATGTACATAAACTACAAGTAGGCAGACAGCAGATATCCTTTACAATGACAGCATTACGTTATTTATAACACGTCATTTACAACATAATATGTAAAATATTCACATTAAATTAACGTCAAACATTTAGGAAGCCTTCGCGTTCATCTCCACATTAACAACTACGCTAAAGATACAGTTCGTTTTCATATTACGTAACCACAAAATTATTAAGTCCAGAAAGTTATTTTAAGTTTAGGGTCAATATGACCACACGTAAACAGCCGCGCAACCAATTTGTCACGCGGTTCTTTATGAGATAAAAGGGACCTGTAGCAGTAGAGGTGACTTTAAACGCCCCACACTTTTTAGTTCAGCGATTCACGACACGAATCATTGCGTCTTAGTTCACGTTTCTGTTTCTTTTCAGAATATTCCGTTTCACAAACGGTGTCTGCGAAGTAGCAAATCTGCGATAGGCGCGTGATGGGCGTCACACACTCAGAAAGTAAGTGGGACTCGTTCTAATTCTCTTCCCCAACTGCAGAGGGAAGAAAAAGCGTCGACAAGACTTTTCGAATCGAGCAGTTCGCTCCGTAACCTTTTTCAAGACAAGTTCGCTTTTTTTTCACTCCATCTTTTTGTTCCCTCGCATTAAATATACGGTTATGAATCGCCTCGGGGATATTTTCTTTTCCGAGAAGAAAAATCCTCGGCATCGTGAAGACCTCGCAGATTTATTGCGGCGCATTGACGGCAGTAAAGTGAGGCGTTTACAAATTATTCACGTTTTTTTATCGGGAAACGCATCCGGAGGGAGTTAACCCCGTCTTTCATCATCGCTGCTCCAAATGGTACGAGTCATCCTCTCATTTGCAGCCGATGATGGATGCCCTAGGCTCGCCTTCCTAGCTACTGGTTTTTCCACTCAAAAACTCCGATGCGCTCCTCTCTCAATAATCACCGCCATGCGTTCCTCTAATGTCCTTCGCATGTGTCTATTACCGTCATTGCGACACGGAAATAAAATCTTCCGCAAGGCGGGAAATGAAGGTACATACGTTGGTTTACAACAGAAAGTAATTAGGCTGTTTCTGTTACCTTACATTTACATATAATCCCTGCTAGTCGCCAGTGGCGCGTGGAAGGGGGTGCAGAAACACTCTATCACACCCTACGGTCTATTAGCTTTTCTTCGCGGAAAAGACGACCAGAAGTAACTATCCGTCCTGGCAATCACTTTCCTGAATCGCTTCTTCGTTTTCTCTCGCGCACGTTGCTAACTGGAATAACAATATCAGATATCTCGTCAATGAGATCTGTAGTGATAACATTTTCGGAAAGCTTACTTCGGTTTTCAAATCTTGTATCCCTAAGCGAGGGATTCTAGCTTAGCCGAAACACTACTGTCGAATCTAAAATCTCCCAAACGTAGCCACTCAACATTGAACCATTTCAAGATCTGAGACTAATCCTCCCTCATAAGGATCCCAAATTGCACAGCAATATTGGAGGAGAGGTCGAATTAAGGATCTCTTTTACAGAGGCGTAGCCAGCCTGGGAAGGAGGTTATGAGCAATGGAGTAAGCGCTACATTTCCTACACCCTTGGGGTAGGCAAACTTCTGCCCTTAACAAAATAAAGGTGGATTTATACGAGGTATTTACAGATATTCACTGAGAGTTACCAGTGGCGCGTGTTACAGTAAATGTATAAACAATTACAGTGTATCTCCCATAACCTCGATTTTTAAAAACAATTTGGATCTAAGGGGGGAATTTAACACTCAAAACCCTCGTCTACGCCACTTTTTTCAGAAATATCTGGGTTCTTGTAGTGTTAGAGCGCAGTGTCCAATGTCTTCTCTCCATGAAATATGATGAGATTATTTTGCGAACGAAGAATATATTTGGAGATTTCAAGGATTGCTGAAGAGCGCTAATTAAAGAAGAGCTACTGAATTAAAGGCTGATTTTTAGATAAGTAAGTCTTACTCATCCACGAGTTTTCTTGCAACCCTTATTGCTATCATTTTCTTGCAACCCTTATTGCTATCATTTTCTTGCAACCCTTGTTGCTATCATTTTCTTGCAACCCTTATTGCTATCATCGTGCCACAATGCATTATTGCCTTCGCTTAACTGCGATTTTTTTGCCAGATTAAGTTTTCATATTTTTCACTCCTACCTGACCACAGTTGTCATCCACGCCGGCCCTTAGAATTCCCTATTTGATCCTTTATCATATTGATATCTCCAAATATCACATCGCTCTACCACTTTCATAGTCTTCCTCCCCCCCTCTGTTTTCCCATCCTACTTTGGACCCATGGTATGATTTTCAAACTTTCCGACGGTTTTCCAACAATTTTCTGTGTTCCTCGAAGTGTATGACATCCATTAGTGATGGCAGATTAGTCGGAGTCGAGATTTCGGAACTTATTTGGTTATCTTTTAACCTAATTCCCGATGCTAAAAACGATTATTTAGAATTTTTCTTTGAGCTCAATCTTCCACTTTTGGTACTTAAAATAAATACATATATACTAATCCATGTTTAGTATCAGTAAATTTAAAAAAGATCTCCACAATTTCTAAGTGAACTATTTAACGTGAATTTTATCAGCTAATTCTTGAGTAAAAGATTGAATTCTTAAAACGACTAGTCTTGGCATCTATTTCCCTTATTTTACGCTCACTGTCGGATCGGCCAAATAATATATAATATTCATTACCTCCTCCGCAAACGCACTGTCTCGAAATGTATCAAGTAATCGTAGCCTTGCTTCCAATCTTCTTTCTTTCAAGGATTCCCAACCTGCGTCCGAGAGCATTTTCGTAACACTAGCTTTTTTATCGTAGCATTTCTTCACAAAACGTATTGCCTTGCGCTGCACTTTCTCCAGTTCGCGGGTGTACGTTTCATCCGCCGGATCCCATATACTTGCCGCATATTCAAGATGAGGCCTGGCCAAGATGAAATAGCATCGCTCTCTAACCTTTTCATCGCATCTACCTAAAATGCGCTTTATAAAGCTGAGCTTTTTGGTTGATATACCGCAGTTTTTTCGGATATGAATGCTCCAGTTTAAGTTATTCGCAAGAGCGATCCCGAGATATTCAACTGACTCTACTGCATTTAAATTTATTCCGTTGATTATGTACGGGTAATTCGGACAAATTTGTTTTCTTTCGAAGAAATTAACGACGGAGCATTTATGTTAACATCATATTATATAATTTCCCTGTGTCTGTCCGTCTGTCCCCCTCCCTATCTCAGAAACGGTTAGATTAAGAGACACGCGGTAAACTACTTTTGATTTCTAATCACTATAAACCCCGGGCATACTTGATTTCATCCCCGGAAAGACCCGGAGTCGAACCCCGGAGCTAAAAATGAGTTTCCGTAAGATTGCACGCGATTTTTCATTTTCGAGAGTGCAAGGCTTTCTTTCTTCGTTAGTTAAAATACCTAAATTTGAAGAGATTTCCACCCAACTTTCTTCATTCGAAGGTAAAATGTGTAACCAATCTTATTCTTGCCATGTTTACAAGTTTTTAAAATAGTTTTGCTTTTATTTCGAAATTTATTGGAAATTTTCTGCTTTCTCTGCACTTACTACGGCAGCCGCCATTGTTGCCTCGGATGAATAAACAAGCATTAGGGGAAGGGGTGAGGGAATGAAGTTGTGTTCTATTACATATCTTTAAGCGTCTGTAGCAACCAAACGTTATTTATAGCACATTTGTTTCCCAAAAGAGCAGCCACTAAAATTAGTGGATTTCAATTTTGCAAGAATCGGAATTATAAAATGGAATGGTATGGAAGCGGTAAAATGTTTCGTATCGTCCCATCACTAATCTTTTCTCGGTCTTTTCTATCTAATCTATTAAAAAATCCCCAGAAATATCTTATCTTCTGCTAATATCCTTCTTACTACCCTGTCGTATCCTACCGTCTCTCTTACTGTGATTTTTATTTTAGCAGATATGTGAGTAACTTTTACTGTACTACTTTTGTCTCTTTTACGATCAATATTCGGCGATCTCATGTCTGCGGCTTTTTAATAAATTTTTAACTGTTATTTTTTATTTTTCCTAATTCATTTTTCAATGCTCAATATCTTCTAGTGTAGACACTTTGCCACGCCATTGTACGCTTTATCCTTTCTTGTTTTGTTTTCTTTTCACGTTACAGAGAATAATTCTCTTTGAATTTTTTTAACTTAAATTTTACCTATCACTATCTGTAGGTTTTTCAAACATTCCTCCTCAGGTTATTTTCCAGCACTGTACTTCTTTGTACTTCACTGCACTTGTACTTCTTTCCCAATACGTGACATAGGTTTAATTAATCCACTCTTTAGTTTCTTCCTTTTCTCTTTTTCATTGCTATTTTTTCTCTCTATCTTTACCCACTTTAGGGTTTTCTATAGGAGGAGACTTTTTAGACTCTAATTCTCCCTGAATATAGACCTATTCGATTATATTCTAGTATCCATAAGTTGTTATCAATATCTCTAAGAAATAGCCTTTCTTTATTCGTTTAGGGGAAGATTATCATACATCGTACGTTCCTTCATCTAACAATCACGTTTTACCCGAGAGTATATTTCGAAGAAAAGATAGTTTCCACTCACATAATTAATGTTCTTCTAAAAAATCTGTTGCTTATTTGTTTTTGGTTAGCTCTTTCCTTTTTGAGAGAAGGTGTAACTGGTTTTCCGTTGCTCGCGCCTGTTTTTCTGTATGCACATAATTCAGTCAAAGTGTCGGACCGTAAATTTCATCCAACAACTTCCACGGTGTGCGACGGCTGCGATTTTAGACGCCGTTTGGTTTTTGTTTCCGGGAGAAATTTATGGATGCAATTAGCGACGATGCTATTAAAAATAGCTACTTATTGCGGTCATTGCAGGTGGACTTGAGTGGTTATCTGCAGCTGTAATTAGCGTTTCTCAGAACTGTCTATACATTTAGGTTACATTAGCGATTATGAGATTTCGTTTACTTTGCAAGATTATGAAGCAGTTGCAATGGAAGTCATCATCTTTAGTGATCTTCTCTCGCAGGTCTATAGGTTTGCATCCAATTCTACCCTCTGCCCTTCATTTCCGCAAATCCTTAAAACTGCCAATCGTCTTCACTCTTCTCCTTCATCTTTTTATCCTTCATTCTCCTGTTCCTTCCAATTTATCTCTCGGCAAGCACTTATTCTTTAATGAATATTCAACCCAGTTTCTGTTCCTTGGATTGATTTTTGAATCAATATTCTTTCCTCTCCTACTCTCTTAATAACCTCGTTCTTCATCTTATTGCCCACCACATCCTCCTCCATACCCACACTTCAGAAGCTTCTGCAAGTACATAGAATAAATTGGGACCGAGAGATTACATTCATATTTTGAGTAATTAAATCAGAATTTAATTTCAGAATCAAGCAATAAATTATTCTCACTGTTCTATTGCGTGTATTATCTTTCACAGTTAGATTATAAATATTTGTATATACATGAATGCTTTTGTAGCATTGATAAATGGCAATAAATTATCCAAAGGTCAAGGATGTAAAGAAGAGAATGTGTACGAAGAAGTCCTTGTTTATAGTAAAACGTGATTAAAAAATGGAGCACGTTTGGAAAAATACTTGAATCAAATGACATAATAATAATAATAATAAAGGACTTTATTCAGAGGAGAAGAAAAATGGAAAGGCGAGATGGCGAGGATGAAGTTGAAGGCCGTCATCTCAGGGAAAAATTTGAAGTTAGGGTGAAAGACTGGGAAAAAGACTGCCAAATAGAACGAGAAACCTTAGAAATAATTATCCGGAGAATTGAGAGAGAAGTGGTAGAAAATTCACTGCATGAATTCCCTTAGTTGAAGGAAAAGCGGAGTGCAAGATTTCCTTGAAGTGAAGTCTGGTCGGATATTGAGAATGCGTGGAAGATAATTTACATGTTAAAGCTTTAGCAATTATCACTACATAAGCTGTCATCATTTTCATCTTTTTCGCCATATCCTTATTTCATATCAGATGCTGTTCGCGGTTTGCGAGGCAATGACAAGCCATCGCCATATCGCCATAATCAGCCATCGCTATATTTTGATCCTTCGGAAATTCTCCTCTCAACAGATTCGACTCTTAATCTCTAAAATAAATAGTAAATCGATCGGAATTGTCAGATGAAAATCCGGACTTCCGCTCGTTCGATTTGTTTTATTGTTTCGATGACTGAATGCCACTCTTCGAGCAGCCAAACCGACACTTGTGGAGTTCTGAAAAAAAATTCCTCCCACAAAAGCAAGTCATTCGTGAATTCAGACATCAACTGGTAGTAAATCAGTTACTCTTTATTGCGGAAGACGTGGCTCTTTAACTCAAAAATCGTATGTCATTCTTATTGGCTAGAATTCTACCATGGAAGTTGGCCAGTTATCTAAAGGTTTTGAGGTTGAACCGAAGAAGTAAAAAATAGCGCGAACTTGCCTATTTGTCCGGCCATTTCATATCGAAATCCAGTGAATTGGTATAGGATCGATACGTTTTTCAATGCAGAGATATCTTCAAAATTTTAATTTAGATTCATTGATTTCCTCTGCGATTGATTTTTTGGTTTTCCTTATTCGCGATGACAACCAAGGAAGATAAACAAATAATGAAGTACCTTTCAGTTGAAGGATAACTTCTCAGTTAAGTAATATTCATGTTAAGGAATATGTTCGGTTAGATTACCCGAATGCATTCCTATTCACATGAATTAGCATTTCAGTTATATGGCCAATTTTATTGGCTCTAAATTTAATTTAATTTCTCCCTCTGAACTCTCAAGCTAACTCGCAAACATTGAAACAAATGTTAAGTACCTCCCTTCGATAACTGTTAGCAAAGCCAAGTATAGAAATGAAGATCTCTTGAACGCCCTCTGGTGGAAGTTTCCGCGGAAGTTAATGTTTAGAAGACGCTTTTTCAGAAGATATTTTTAATTGCCGACACTTACTGAAAATATTTTGTTAATGCGGAAGAAGAATATTGTATCGTTTTCGTTGAAAACGGTGGATTTCCAAAATGCATCCCATCTCTATGTGAATTTTCTTTTCCTATGTCTCAACGCTGAGCGAAGCATAATATACGTAGAGTGATCAAATGAGCTACATCTCCACAAGTAATACCCTGCAAGCCGCTGTGGCAGGGGGTATTTACTCCCCCTGCCACACGCCCATCTCCACACACATAGAGTTACTTCTTTAGCTTATTGTGTCGCATACAGTTTGCGGAAAGAATGAGTCCCCAAAACGACTTTTCCTCGCATCTGTTTCCCTAATTTTACGCTCGAATCGGCCGAAGTAGCAGAAGGGGGTCGCATTATACCGATTACATCTTTCGCAAATGTACTTTCTCTGAATTTAGCAATCAATCGCAGCCTAGCTTCTAATATAATTTCTTTCAAGGATTCCCAACCTGCGTCCGAGAGCATTTTCGTAACACTAGCTTTTTTATCGTAGCATTTTTCCACAAAACGCATTTGCCTTGCGCTGCACTTTCTCGAGTTCGCGACTGTACATTTCATCTGCTAGGTCCCATATACTCGCCGTATATTCCAGATCGGGCCTAACTAAGGCGAAATAACGTCGCTCTCTGACCTTATAATCGCATATGCCTACATTGCGCTTTATAAAAAGCCGTGTGCTAAAGAAGAGGTTAGACCCGTAAATTGAAAAAACTTCTAGCTCTAGATCAAAGATCATCTCATGAATTATTCCCTCACATATTGATGGGAAGGTTTTGCAGTAATTTGAATGAGCCTTGAGCAGTATTTTCTCGGGATAGAAGACAAATAGAGTCTCCCTTCAGTTAGAATGCATACCAGCGCACCCTAAGCGCAGCGTAAGCCAAAATGGCGAACTTGGCAACTGATACCAACGCTCAAAGATTCCATTCCAATAGCGCCTTTGTAACATCAGAAGATCATTTTTTTTAAGTCGTGCTAAATAAATTTAAAAGGTCGCAGTAGAACCATTTGGTAGTTTAGAACCATCGTTCACCATCGAGCAAACATTCCAAAGCGATGCTAAAGTCGATTTCGTTACAAAATCCGGAATTTATTTAGAGGTCAAAGTTTATTAATCGAGTGCCTAATGGACATACGGATGGTGAAATCTTGTCCCTCGAAGAACAGTCGAATCTCCACTCTAGCCGAAGAAAACTAAGACTGAAATTATCTTCGTCAGTGGTGCTCAAAATGCATATTTAATATAATGTCGGCTTACGGAAACTTGCTGAAGGTAGATGTGCTGTAAAATGTAAATATCCATTGCTAGGGAAAGCGGCGATAAACCAAATGAAGTTGCTGCATAAACGAGCTGTGGTTTCATAATTCCTTCACCGTTGGAATTCTTTTAAGAAAACGCGGTCATGTAAGAATTTCCAGGTCGGAGCAATGCGAGGTCCAGCCGCGATGTTTTCCGCTTGGTCGGAAGGGCGATGCATCGCTTCTCCTATTTATTTTAATTGGCGCTTTCATTGTGGAAATAATGCCGCTGTGGGATCCTCGACCGTCGGGTCAGCCATTATGAGCCGCGACCTCTTCTCCTTGACCACCAGATGCGGCCAATTAGGCCGCGCATACGATATCCTTCCGTGGGAGGATCGGTTTTTTGTCCGGCTCTGCCAGGTACGGCACACACGTCTTCCGAGGGGTTGCAGAGGGTGAACACGTGTTGCCGTTGGGAAACTGCTGCACCCGACCAATTATTATATTCACATTAGGACGTCCGAACCGGTCGGAACGTAAACCGGTTAATCGTATTTCTCAAGAAATTCCCTCTTCAAGTTTAAACTTCGAAGCGACACAATTCCTGATTTTCCATTTCCTAAAAATCAACGTTTTCCGAACACAGTTAACATATGGCCATTCGAAGGAAATAAATCCGAAGCCTATTTAGTTTATTATTTTTCAATTCAAAATTGACAAAATAATATAAAATTATAGTAATATATCGTAGCATAGGAGTCACAATGATCATCCTTTGTTAGATAAATTGACTTAATAATTTTAGTGTGGTCGTGCGAACAAAGTGGTAGGCATAGTGTGATCTAACTATGAAGGGACTCAAAAAATGTTTCTGCAAAGTTATCACACAGTAAAGCCCTCTCTTGAGTTGACATCAATTGACGGTTTATCATCGTTTCCATCGATAATGGCGGTAAAACCTTCCGTCTCGTCACATCGCAATTAACAGTAACATTTAAAAGGCTTTCGATCTCGCTTACGTAATAGCGAAAGCGAGGATAGTTTGGTGTTGAATTTACTTTCTTAATGTTTGCGTTTATTCATTCTTCGCGACTAAATCCGTTGGTATTCGCAGGGCAGGATTTATATTTAGGCAAAATGGGCGCAAGCTGAGGGACTAAACCACAAATATTGCCTCGATAACAAATAACATACTTTCTCTCAATTTTTATGAATGCACGTTCATAGGTACTTGAGTAATGAGCGCAACATTTTAAAAGTGTAATTTAGGTTATTTGCATTTACATAATGTAATTTCTTATTATAATCGATGTATATTTCACTTTTAAATCAATAGTTTGTGTATTCCCTCCTCACAGTTAAGCTAAAGAGTTGTCTTTTTCATGATTTTTTTCGTATTGTGTCAAATAATGTGTATTAAAATTTATTTTCTACTCTGATGATACGTAATGTGGGGCCTCGATCTGACATCTGTGCCTCGGGCCTCCAATGGCCTAAATCCGCCACTGGGCATTAGGAATGTTTGACTAATTTTCGATCAATAAATAAACAATCAAATCGATAAACGATCCATTTGATCCATGAAAAAGCCAAAGCAAAACCGCAAAAGGACGTACTAGTAGTAGTATTGTTAAAAGTGCTTCGAATGCATCGGTCATTTCGCACGTAAGCCCCCACCGGGACTCGAACCCGAGACCGCGCGGAGTCCAACGCGTTGCCCACTTGGCTATTCGGGAACGATATCCTAATAAGTATTAGTATTATTAATATTATTTGAAATCCGGCGCTTCTGCTGACACAACGAAAATGCTCGAGAAATGTAAAAGTCTGTTTGTTTCTATGATTACATTTGTAACGTGGAAAATATTATATTCGAATATTTTCAAGTATTAACCATTTAGGAATGTATTTTTGTATAAATTTTCGCTAATCATAATTTTTAGCACGAAATAATTAGAAACTCAGGAAAACGGGTAAGGGTGACTTTGCGCAAGATGGTGCGCACCCAGGAAAAATCCCAAGGAAGAATGGACTTGAAAAAAGTCTGACGGGACCGGGAATCGAACCCGGGTCTCCCAATTGCCGGTCGGGTGCTCTGTCCGTTGAGCTATCCCGGCAGAACATTTCTCCAAGCCATTCGGGAAACTTTGTGGGCAAGGACTTTTGCGATTTCGTCCGCATGGCGGCATCGTTCGCAGTCACGGCTTCATTGAAGCACCGGCCACACAAAGTGATGGAAAGGAAAACCCCCTTCATGTTGGAAACAAGGAAAACGGGTAAGGGTGACTTTGCGCAAGATGGTGCGCACCCAGGAAAAATCCCAAGGAAGAATGGACTTGAAAAAAGTCTGACGGGACCGGGAATCCAACCCGGGTCTCCCAATTGCCGGGTGCTCTGTCCGTTGAGCTATCCCGGCAGAACATTTCTCCCAAACATTCGGGAAACTTTTAGGGCAATGACAGAGCACACGACCGGCAATTGGGAGACACGGGTTCGATTCCCGGTCCCGTCAGAATTTTTTCAAGTCTATTCTTCCTTGAATTAATTAGAAATTGAAGCTTGATTTAACGTTTGACTTTTAAGTATGTTTTCACTAGACGTCGCTCCTAACGGCAGTGATCGAAGAGCGTTCGGAGACAGCCTTCGATTAAATTTCCATTCCTTCCGAATAGTACTTCCAAATTTCGTGCGTGTGGAGCAGCGTCAATATCTGTAGCAGTAACCGCAGTTTGCGTGAATTGTGGTCTCCGAAAAGGAAATGGAAACTTCTTTTGGGAAACCGCAGAAGTTCCCTTTTCGTCGTCCTTGAAAGCACGAAAAAATTCGAGATGGGATTTCTGGAGACGTAGATTTGGTGGGATTGCGTGGGAGAGGGAAGATTTTGTTTTTATGCTGAAGATGTGGGATGAGGGAGGGGGGAATGAAGGAACAGAATGGCCTCTGTCAAGATTCTAGCTAATATTCCCTCTCCCACGACCTCGCCATCTGACCAATGGCACATCTCTTCCTGAGATTCGCTCATTTTGTGGTCAATCGAAGCGAGATTTGTATCGTAACGGGAGAAACTGAATTTATCTGATCTGTGTCGTTTATCCGTAAACTGAATATTTGTACTTAAACTGCAACTGAATTCGTCTCCCTTTTTATCCCTTTTTCTGTTATTAACAGGTTAAAAGTAAGAAGATTTAACTCAAATTTCAACCGAAAATAAAGTCTTATGTATGCAGTGGAAAATGTAGGCTATCAAAGACCAAGGCGCAGTGGTCGGATAGAGGCCTCCCATTAGGAATCATCAGAGTAGGAAGTTGATTAAAATACTTAAAGTTCATGCCAAAGATAACTATTTAACTTAACTCCTGAGAGAATATGCACGATTTTGATTTAAAAATAGTATACTCGGCGATTATAATAAATAAGAGGCAGACTTTATCTTCTGTAGAGAAAAATATCAAATGAATACTATGAGCATATTACAATCACTTAGCATATACTTACAGCATCTATTGAAGTAAAAGATAAATTCTCCTGAACGTGCCGCGCATCCATAAAATTTGAAAGAAAATTTGTTTTTGGGAATTTGTAACCGCAGTCTTATTGACCCCCGGATGAGGCCCTCAGCAGAGTGCTTCTTATCAATTCGAGAATCTATCTCGCGAAATGAATTTCCCGACATAGTTTCTCGAATATTTCTAAATGGAGAGATCTAATGAGATCATTCGGCGGTTCTCTTTTTAAATCTCTTTTTATGTCGGGATTGTTATCCTCGAAAAAATCTATATTGAAAGAGAATATTTAAGAAATTTTAAAGTTTGCCTCTCCCTCCTTCCATCGCAATGAAACATTTGTCTCTTCTGGTTGAAAGTAAACTTCGTTCATGTCCTGTAATCTATGTACTTGACATGTCATTAATCGAATAAAAATTAAAAATAAACGAAACTGGAAAGAAATCATACATGCAATGGAAAAATGCCCTAGAAGAAATAGGCAAAATTCTAGACGTGAATGTGTAACCAAATAATATACAAAATATATTAATACAAGATTTTCAATGTCTCCACTAATAGTAAGTTAGGATTACGGATTACGTACTGCCTTTGAAGTTTCTAACAACGAATTGCGTATTATTTTCTTATTCCTCCTTCAATTCACCTTGCCTCTTCTGCAATAAATCTAACAAATATCATTGGGGGACCTCCGCATAGCTATATTGATTGCGACTTCGACGAGAGTTTTCCGGGTTCGATTCCCGGGAGAGCCCACTTGCGAAATGATCTCAGCACTTATAAAATCACTACTACTACTAAGATGTAATTCAGTCAGGTCAAATCAAATTATTCAGTTTTCTGAAGCAGTTGAGTGCTGAAGTGCATTGAAATCATCTTTTACCTCATAACTCGGAAATACTTGATGCAGTATTTTTCCATCTTGTTAGATAAGTCATCCTTTACGTGGGAAATTACTCAATTTTAAAAATTATATCTGATGTTTAAACCTTCATTAAAACCTGGTAGAATGGAAAAATTACAATTTGGAGTACAATTTTCGTTTATATGGATTATTGACATTAATTAGGATTTTCGTTACAGTTAATTATAAAGTTAAATAGTTGGGCACTTCCTGTTTCTGCCCAGGGGCTCGATCCTTAGGGATGTTTGACCATCTAAAGCAGCTACTCCTTAATTTCTTTCATGTTTCATCTTAGAGCTGATTTGTTGCGGTTCGCCTCAAGCCGCCTCCACGCCCTTTAAATCCTCACCATCATTGCCTCCCGTAATGTAACCTTGGTCTTCCTCTGTGTCAGGGACGGGGAGCTTTTTCTCAAATATATTACGTCAGTAGTAGATAACGCAGTTTCATTCGTGGGTTATATCCCATATCAAACGATTAGATCATCAGGTCGTGTTTAATGACATTGCATACGTTTAAAAGTCCAATATCGAAACAATTCCAGAGAAAACAACCTTTTTCGCTAATTAAACCAAAAGATTACATTTTTCTTTTTAATTTTCTTTCATTTTTTAGTTTGAGTTTGTTTGTGGAAGTTGCACCAGCATTTATTTTTCATTTTCTATTTATTATACTAGTAAACGCCCCGTCAGTAGAAATATCAATTATCGTATATATCTGGTCCTCCTTAGCACAAAACTAATGAGTCGTAAGATCATAATAACTCAATATGTCTCTTACCATTATTTATAATATTTGTTCTATTGTTTTCAAGTCATGAAAGCCAACTTTACGTACATTTCTTATAGAAAAATATAAGAACTGATTATCCCCGTGCACTTCTATGGGAGAATTCATGAAATCAACATTCAACAATGGCTTAGTGGTCAAAGAAATGAGTTGCTTTTTTCCCAAAAGTTTCACGAAATTTCCCTGTGTTTTATCAAAATCTTTGAAAGTTCGGATCTATATCAATATTCCACGACTAAAATAAGTATCTATGATCATTTTCCTTTCTTTTGACACTTCTCTTGATTTCGTAGGACCATTGTTTCTAATTTAATTTTGTAAAAGAAACAACCTCTGCAGGTAACGAAAACCTATTTTACGTACATTTCTTATGGAAAAGTATACTCACTGATTATCCCCGTGCATCTATATGGGAAAACTCATGAAATCAATGTATGACAGTTGCTTTGGTCGTTAAAGGGATGGGTTGTTTATTTCCGAAAGATTTCACGAATTGTATGTCTATTTTATCAAAGTTCTCGCAATTTAGAATTTATAAGAATGATTCACGACTAAAATAAGATTCTATGACTATTTTCCTTTCTTGCGAAACTTGTCTCAATTTCGTAGGATCATTGTTTCTATTTTAATTTGCAATTACCTCTGCAAGTCATGAAAATGTAATTTACGTTCATCTCTTATGGAAACGTATTTTGTGCTCCTGGGTTCGAACCCGGGCCTTTACATAGATGAGAATAGTTTTCCTGGGGGCTTCAGCATCGTAGAAACACAATGCAGTTTGTTTCAGATCTCTAAGCAAAGATAAATTCTGAGATAAGTAGGGGGACGGACAGATATTTGCTTTTTATATATATGATTGCATTTGGAAATACCTGAGCTCAGGTTTAACTATTTGCTCGGTCGTCAAGGGGACCGGTTTTCTATTACTACATAATTTCACAAAATTTTGTTGCATTTCATCAAATGTCTCGCAATCTCGAATCGAAAGCTAGATTTCATGAGTAAAATAAAACACAAGGAAAAGGGTTTTGGTAACTTGGCACGATAAGGCGTGCTCCTAGGAAATTTCCCAATGAGAAACGGACATCAAGAAGTCTCCCAAACGATATGAAGAAATGTTCTGATCAATGGATAGAGCAACCGACCAGCAATTGGGAGACCCGAGTTCATGTCTTTAAAAAAAAAAGCATGTGACCTCCTGTAAAAATTTTCGGAGTGCATATATTGCTAAATATACTTAGTTTTATTGTTAAAATATAGACATTTATGCTTAGTGTTGGAGCCTTCAAGACTATTTTGATATTTGATTGTATTGTGTTCTTGTATGCATTATGGAAGATGTAGATGTATTTTGTAAGAAGTGTAGAAAATTTATATTAATTTTGTTGATTGTCTTAATTTAGGTGTAAGCTCGTTTTTAAAATTGTATATTTTGTATATAAGTTGCCACCGGACTTCCGTCCACTTGTAACTTTTTTATTGTATAATAATAATAATATCAAGGAAAGGCATGAGGTATTTAAAACACAGTGAGAGAGGTGGACCCTCTCAGGTAAGGTGAATGCGAAAATGCCCACGTTATCTAGCATCCCTGCCTCTTCTCCTCAGTTATCACACGTCTATGTTCCTCGTAAGCCGTGCATACGGTGGTCATCAGTCCAGTATTCTATATTGTTCGAAGTGATTTTTTCCGTAAAAAATGCATTGTGCGGATTATGGAAAATTGACTTTGAGCGTCTTCTACTTAAAGAAGTGCGTAAAGGTACCAAATATTGAGGCAGACATAACAGACAGCCTTTTGAAGGCTTGTGAGTCTTCAGTTCCGATCTCCGCAGAGAAACCTCTATTTTTCCAATGCGCGAACGTAACTGTTCCTTTCGTCTTCGATTTGGGACTTAAGTCGCTCACTCTATTTAGGAGGTTGGAAAGGATGTCCATCGATGACATAATATCTAAATTATCTCACTCGATTTAACGTCAGTTTCCCACTATTTTTATGTTTTCATTTTCTTCTAACATCACTTTCATCTCCGATCCTCTGCCCATTGTTTTACGTCGTGTACTATCAGTGCAATTTCTCACATTTCGTCTCCGTGCTGCATACCTACATGAAGTTTGTATGTTAATAACATACAATGTGTGACTACGAAACCTTGAAGACAATCGACTGATAGAACAGGCCTAAAACCCCCTTAAGAAATTTAAGTCGCCGCCATTTCTACCCCGACTCAAACATCATGCGCGAACGTGCCCAAAATTCGTACGCCGGAGCTA
>KZ309103.1:204752-227710 GCA_000376725.2 Ladona fulva | reverse complement strand
GGCCCGGGTTCGAACCCAGGATCCCATAATACGTTTTCATAAGAGATGAACGTAAAGTACGTTTTCTTGACATACAGAGATTGTTTCTTTTATAACATTAAATTAGAAACAATGGTCCTACGAAATTCAGAAGTGTGTAAAAAGAAAGGAAAATGATCACAGAATCTTATTTTTGTCGTGTATCATTCATATAATTTCGAAATTGCCAGAACTTTGATAAAATACACTGAAACTTCGTAGTATTTTTCTGAAATAAACAACCCATCCCTTTGACGACCAAAGCAAATGTTGATCGTTGATTTCATGAGTTATCCGATATAAATACAAGGGGATAATCAGTTAGTATACTTTTCCTTAATAAATGTACGTAAAGTAAGTTTTCGTTACCTGCAGAGGTTGTTTCTTTTACAGAATTAAACTAGAAATAATGGTCTTACGAAATTGAGACAAGTGTCGCAAGAAAGCAAAATGGTCATAGAATCTTGCTTTAGTCGTGAAATATTGGTGTGGATCCGAAATTTCGAGAATTTTCGATAAAATACACAGAAAGTTTGTTTAATTTTTCGGAAATAAACAACCAATCCTTTTGACCACTAAGGCCATTGTTGAATGTCGATTTTATGAATTATCTCATATATGTACACGGGGATAACCAGTTTTTATATTTTTATAAAAAAAGTAGGTAAAGTAGGCTTTCATGACTTGAAAACAGTAGAATAAGTGTCATAAATAATGGTAACAAAGATATTGAGTTGTTATGGTCCTACGACGGACATTTTCTGGCTTAGGAGGACCAGATATATATGATAATAGATATATTTTTAAACTAAATTAAGTTATATCATGCTTGACGGGGGCGTTTACTAATAGATTGAATTATAAAGCATTCTCTGAAGTTCATACAACACGTAGTTAAACATTTAAATAATAGAGAGCATTTGAATTAGTATCTTGGTTTGGTCTTTAAATGACATTAATGATAGTGAAATATTATATGGTAAATTGCTCTTTTCCATCCCCCGATCAAGAATACATCTCTGCTCTCTATTTACGAGCATAAACTTTGTATTTATAGTCATATCTCTCGAGGCCATTCTATACTCTGAATTAAGTTTTGAGTTGGATAATCGAAGGCCTTCCCGTAATGGATTTTTATAAATTTACTATTCTTTGGGTAATGAACGGTTGCGTACATAGATGAAAGAGTGACGTTATTTTTTTACTTCACAATGCATCATGTAAGTAGCGTAAATGTTCAAAAATTTCAATTGATTGCTTCCACAAACACTGCCAAGCAAAATCTAGCCGATGGTTTAGATAGCGATAAGCATGTGAGAATCACAGCACTTGTTTTATATTTACGGATGCCATAGCACAAATATACAACAATCAAATGCACCGCACCCTATAGGTAAATACGCTGTTTACTGAGGAGTCCATATAAATAAACCATGAAATTGGAAATCAATCGCAGAGTTGTAAATATTCTTGGAGTGCTCCATTAGTTCACGTTCATGTTTGACAATTTTCGCTGTTATTTAGAGATAGCCCATGAAAATGTTCGCTAGCTAGGGTTGATTTTATTTTGTGAAGGTTACGCTTTTCCCAAAGTGGAGCAAGTCCTTTTCGAATAACTGAGTTACTTCTCGAAAAGTATACATAACTAGCCGAACTCCCGTTTTGAGGAAATCGAGAAATGCAAAACAAATTTCTACTGAGTCAAGAAAACAGTAAATAGTTAATGTAAGTAATAAGACGGAGGAATCACTATTTATTCTGCTAAAAGCAAATTTCTTCGCTTCGTCATCTGCAAGAATATGTTGATTGACAAACGCGCAGTTTTGAATGTATATGTGGAATATGCAAACGAAGGATTAAAGCTGAGAGTAGAAAGGAAGTATACAAAAGTTCGACAAAATGATTTACTCACGTGTAATCTAAAGGATGCCAACGTAAATTCACCCGGTAACCCTAGGTTTGAACCAATAACGAAATTTTGTTCGAACACCTAATTTTTATATATCCTAAAGTACCCCAAAAGTTTCTCAATCCTGTCCTACTCTGATGAATGTAGTACATTCTCACCTTTTTGAGGGGAAAAGCAATAAATAAATGGCCCCATTTGCAATATGTAAAATCGAGCTAATAAAGAATCACTCACATTGGCCGTGGATTTGATGGAAATTGATCATTTTAAAGCAAAATGCGAAAGTTTTTTCTTCATATACGGTACCATTTATTCTGTCCTTTACCTTAAAATGGGTCTAAATTCCTCGTTTGTAATGAAAAAATTCAGGAGTTTGGATTGAACGATTGGCTTTGTTCTCAGTTTCAAAATTTCATGAAACCTCCGGTAATTTATCAATATTCTCCTAATTTCGAATCGAAAGAAATATTTCACAAAAGAAATAATAATGCTAATCCAATTTCCCTTCTCTTGGTACTTGTCTCGATATTGTATATCTATTCTTTATTATTTTATTTTGCAAATAAAATAAATACTACAAGGGATACAAATGAGCTTCTTTATATTTGTTATGGAAACTCTTTCGTACGAGTGGAGCCGGGAATCAGTTAGGCTGATAAAGGTTAACCTATTAGCTGCGCAGAGAATGCATTTAAGAATTTTTAAAGTTTGAAAATTGTGCCGATTTTGGTTCTCGAGCTCTGGGCGAACATTCACAACAAACATACAAACTTTCTTCTTTATATAGTGTAAAAGATCCATTAAGTTAGGTGCGGACGTCCAGCGGAGGAAGTCAGTGAGTTTGACCAGAAAGAATGGGTTTGCCCTATAAATCCATTGACGTATCGCTCATCAATCATTTAGTCTCGGGTTCGTGTCCCATATCTCAGGAAGGAAACCTTGACATTTGAGGGTTCATTTTTCATCGCGTTAGAAATAAGAAAATGTCGGGAGTACGTATTTTGGAGAACGTATTTCATCGATAGCACCAATGAAGACAAGTACTTGTATTGCGATCGTATTTTGCGGATTAGCTGTCATTCCATAGTCCAAATGCAGGAAACCTAATATTTTTACTTGTTTTAGTGAATGTATGGATTTAAAATGTATTCTTTTGGGTCCGTTTATCGCATTAAGCGTAAATCCGACGGAAAGCGTCCTCTTTGGTTTACCTAGCGATTGTATTTGTTTTCCTAAATGCGGTACCAGTTTAGGGATGATTAAATATTGGACATCTATTTAGTTGATACTTGATTATTTTACGTGTTACCAGATGTTGTACATCTAAATAGTTTACACAAGCTGAATGTATGTACCTGTATTTAGTATTTATTTGTAATTAGCTGAAGTGATTTCAATCTCTGAAAATTTTCCTCCTCTTCATATAGTCAGTTCTAGCCATGCTTCTATATAGGCCTAAATATATATTCTTATGGGAAAGTGTATGAGCTCGGAATCAACAATCGCATTGCTTGTCAAGGGGACGGTTTGTTTACAACATCAAAATTTCACAAAATGTTATCGTATTTTATCTAAATTCTTGCAGTTTCGAAACGAAAGCGATATTCCACAGCCAAAATAAGAATTTTCATTCAATTTCCCTTCTTTTGGTACTCATCTCGATTTATTACAAGTATTTCTTCTAATTTAAATTTTCAAAAGAAATTAAGCCTGCAAGCGATGAATTTGCGGATTACCTGCATCTCTTATGGAAGCAGTTTTAAATGCCTGGAGTCGAACCTGGGACAGTTAGGTGAATAAAAATTAGCCTCTTTTCTAGTATGGGAGGAGATTTACAAATCTCGAAAGTTTGAAAGTCGTGCGAGTTTTGTTTTTTGAGTTTTAGGCGGAAAAACATACGTACACATACACACATTACGCTATAATATAACATTGAATATTTATACTCCATAAATTAAGCAAATGTATCGTTTGATAGATTATTATTCATAATGTTCATTTGTAATTTTAATCAATCGTATGCGTATCGCCTATATGTAATCGATGAGTGGTAACTACTTGCTTATCTAACTCCTTTTAGTATCTCGTAAGTACGAGAAGTGTAGAACTCTTTGTAATAAATTCTACATTTTCCCTGTTCTGTAAAATACGGCGATAAAACATTATAATGAATAGCTTTTGTTTCCTTAGTAATCGTATGCATTTACGGTCAGGCACGAAAATAGTTAAATAGTGTTGGAACTGTAAACCATCGTAGCAATGCATTCTTGACCACCTTATTTTGACCTATAAGGGTTTCCTATGCCATACTACTTTTCCGGAAAGGCATGCACGAGCATTGATCGTTGTTGACTAAAACAGTCATGGTTTTCTGATTGTTCTTAGTTATTTTCTTATTGCCGAGCTATTTTTGTGAAAAATATAACAAAGTATTATTAAAGTTGAGGGAGAGAATTGTAAATATATATAAAAAAATTGTATTTCCCCTCCCTCTAATTCTTACTGGCTCTGATACCATAGCTAATGGTTTTTCCAATTTCCATTTTTTTACAGAAAAATTTGTATTCGAATGTTTTCGCGGTCTGCCTCAATGAGGGAAAGTTCGGGCTTTAACCACGTCGCGCTGTAGTCTCAACCGGAAGGTTGCGCGCTCTTGCGGAAATAAGCAGAACTAAAGAGGCATTTCGAGTTCCTCAAATTACGGATACATTCGTGGAAATTAACGCGAATTCTAAAAATATGAAGATTTAGAACGACGATTCATAAAAGTCAGTGCTTTAAGAATTACTGCGCCTTTGGTTAAAATATCATACGTATGAAAGAAATGTAAATTTCTATTCAAATGTTAGACATCTAACTATTGCGGCAGGTAATATGGTTTTGGTTAAAGGGGCCGTGAGAGCTTAAGGATATACATTTTTCCTTTAATTGGATCGGAAAGTTTGGTAAAGTACATACTATCCATATTAGATAAATCAAGCTCATTCTCAAAACCGTCAGACTTATGTGTTTCCAGATTTACTCTTTTGCTTAGAAACAGCTATGTTCGTAAGCACAAAAACTAAGGGGTGTTATAAAGTAACTCTCTCCGACAAAAAGAACTGATTATGTAATATTTCATGAGAAATAAAATTTTATTTACGGTAAAATTCTTGCACGTAATTCACATAATTACAATTGAATTAACCGATGTTTCGGAGGAATTGTGCATTCAAAGTCGTGGGCGAGGTCTTGCGGAAATCTATCATACAGAATAGAAAGAGGTGTACTTATTCCAAAAAATGTTTTCGTGTAATGCCTAACGCGACGGTGTCGACCAATAATGATTATGAGGATTATTCATCGAAACCTGGTACTGTTAGTCATTAAATGAAACTATTTTTGCGGAAAAAGAACAACGCCTCTCTTCGTTCTTACTAGGAATTATGTATTTATAAATTCTGTAGATTTGACTAACTTTTGTCATGATAAAACAAACAAGAAACTCTTTAAGAATCTTTCAATTTTCTTCTTCTGGTCAAAAGTCACCGATTCTAAGAATGTTTTGTATTCTTACAAATATTTCTGAAATATTAGTATTTTCCGAAATGAATTTTGTACTAATCAAGCATGACATAGACAATTGGGGATTGGAATTTACTTTTAATTTTACTTATTTTTTTAACGGCATTAAGTATCTTCAATGCCATGAGATCTAATAATTGGAGATTATAAAGAATTCAAGACTGATTAATTGTTGATATTCCTTGATTTTATAAACTTGCTGGATGAATACGAATAAGAGAGAGTGATTATAATAGATTGATTTGGTTTGGTTTATGGGATTTAGAAATATTTGGCATAACAGGTGCGAAAGATAGCGACATGACTGGGACTCGAACCCAGGTCTCCCAATTTCCGATTGGCTGCTCTGATCATTGAGCTGGCAGGATAACTCAACGGTCAGATCAACCAACTGGAAAAAGGTAGACCTGGGTTCGAGTCCCTTCTTCTTGGTGTATTCTTCAGCAGGTAAAGACACTTGCCATTTCGTCCAGTTGATCTTAACTGCACAAATAAAAAATAGCCTAATTTTTTCGGCTTGTGAGGAATTTGCTGTAATTATTTATTTTTGTTTAGCGTATCATTAATATGGCTTAACATAAGCGATTTGTTGGACAATTTTTTGGTTGCCGATTTTATCAGCATTCTAGGCATACATTAACATATATGATATAACATAGAATGCTCAAGTTATGCTTCTTAAAGTTTCACGTTATCCTGCATGATTCAAAATTTTCGAGTTCATCGATTTCAAACTTTCGTCTCATTCATTATTTTAAAAGTGCATCCTTCCATGCCCAGCAAATTTGGAATAAAATAAACTCCATTCTATTCGCTTATAAAATAGAAGCATCCTACACTCAACACAAGCATGTCGTTTTCCGATGTATGTCTACTTTGCCGACGTAGTTTCTCAAAATAAGTTCACAGCATTTCCTCCAAAGGTGTGTCTTCGAATGAAAGTCATAAGATTGTGCGGGGAAACTCGGGAGTAAAACGCAAGCATTCTCTCCCTAAAGTGCATTGTTTTGTTTACTTTGGAAGCAAGCCGTCGGCTGCAGTGTGAACAAGGGCTTTTATTTTATAAGAAGCGGAAATAATGGATGGTTTTAAAATTCTTTTTCGGAACGTTGTACGTTCCACCGAAAACTCCATTAAGGGGGCTGCAAAATTTGAATTTTCAAGAGAACGCTCGGAAACTTTCCGAGGGACTTCGAAGGACAAGGATGTCTGTCTACGGAATGTTTTCTCCGTTAAAAAAACGGTGTTTCCATTCTGCAGCAAGTAACTAACACAATGTCTTTTATCGGCATTTCAAGATATACTGTTTGCACTTTTCTCATTATCTACTAATTCTTCAGCCTAATCGTATGTAAATTACCGTCTGAATCACAGCCATGGTGAGTGTTGTAACCTCAGTGATAATGAGGATCATAATGATATCAGCCACGCTATTTACTTTTCGATAAAGCGCACTTGTTTCTACTTTAATAACAGTGATTCCAGTACTTTCTTATCCTTACATATATATTTCCCACATTCACGCCTTCATATGTCTGCCTGTTATCAGCCTGAAGGTTGAAAGAATCTAATACCCTCCACCTTTAGGTAACAGCGTTGTAAAGAAATGAGGCTTACCAGGAGATGAGGAGTGAGGTAATTTTCCCTTCGTTTCCCTTTAGAACATGGAAGTCCACAGAAACAATTACCAAAAACTGGGACATATTAATAGGCGGGTGAAGCTTGGATAAACCGGGAAATCGCTTTAAAAGTTAGTTGTAGCCAATTTAATCATTTTTGGACCAATCCATACATCCTGGCATATTCTTTGATATATGTTGATTTAATAATTTATTTCTATATACCTCGGAATATCCTGTCGTCTTCGTTTAGAGCTTTATCTTCATATCAGGGCATTCTATGTCAAAAATGGATCTATGGTAAGCCTATTCACATAAATTTTCCTGCATTATTGATTTTTTTCCCTTACCATTTTCATCATCNTTTCCATTTTTTTACAGAAAAATTTGTATTCGAATGTTTTCGCGGTCTGCCTCAATGAGGGAAAGTTCGGGCTTTAACCACGTCGCGCTGTAGTCTCAACCGGAAGGTTGCGCGCTCTTGCGGAAATAAGCAGAACTAAAGAGGCATTTCGAGTTCCTCAAATTACGGATACATTCGTGGAAATTAACGCGAATTCTAAAAATATGAAGATTTAGAACGACGATTCATAAAAGTCAGTGCTTTAAGAATTACTGCGCCTTTGGTTAAAATATCATACGTATGAAAGAAATGTAAATTTCTATTCAAATGTTAGACATCTAACTATTGCGGCAGGTAATATGGTTTTGGTTAAAGGGGCCGTGAGAGCTTAAGGATATACATTTTTCCTTTAATTGGATCGGAAAGTTTGGTAAAGTACATACTATCCATATTAGATAAATCAAGCTCATTCTCAAAACCGTCAGACTTATGTGTTTCCAGATTTACTCTTTTGCTTAGAAACAGCTATGTTCGTAAGCACAAAAACTAAGGGGTGTTATAAAGTAACTCTCTCCGACAAAAAGAACTGATTATGTAATATTTCATGAGAAATAAAATTTTATTTACGGTAAAATTCTTGCACGTAATTCACATAATTACAATTGAATTAACCGATGTTTCGGAGGAATTGTGCATTCAAAGTCGTGGGCGAGGTCTTGCGGAAATCTATCATACAGAATAGAAAGAGGTGTACTTATTCCAAAAAATGTTTTCGTGTAATGCCTAACGCGACGGTGTCGACCAATAATGATTATGAGGATTATTCATCGAAACCTGGTACTGTTAGTCATTAAATGAAACTATTTTTGCGGAAAAAGAACAACGCCTCTCTTCGTTCTTACTAGGAATTATGTATTTATAAATTCTGTAGATTTGATTAACTTTTATCATGATAAAACTAACAAGAAACTCTTTAAGAATCTTTCAGTTTTCTTCTTCTGGTCAAAAGTCACCGATTCTAAGAATTTGGTGTATTCTTACACATGTTTCTGAAATATTAGTATTTTCCGAAATGAATTTTGTACTAATCAAGCATGACATAGACAATTGGGGATTGTAAATTACTTTTAATTTTACTTATTTTTTTAACGGCATTAAGTATCTTCAATGCCATGAGATCTAATAATTGGAGATTATAAAGAATTCAAGACTGATTAATTGTTGACATTCCTTGATTTTATAAACTTGCTGGATGAATACGAATAAGAGGGAGTGATTATAATAGATCGATTTGGTTTGGTTCATGGGATTTAGGAATGTTTGGCGTAACAGGTGCGAAGGATAGCGACATGACTGGGACTCGAACCCAGGTCTCCCAATTTCCGATTGGCTGCTCTGATCATTGAGCTGGCAGGATAACTCAACGGTCAGATCAACCAACCGGAAACTGGTAGACCTGGGTTCGAGTCCCTTCTTCTTGGTGTATTCTTCAGCAGGTAAAGACACTTGCCATTTCGTCCAGTTGATCTTAACTGCACAAATAAAAAATAGCCTAATTTTTTCGGCTTGTGAGGAATTTGCTGTAATTATTTATTTTTGTTTAGCGTATCATTAATATGGCTTAACATAAGCGATTTGTTGGACAATTTTTTGGTTGCCGATTTTATCAGCATTCTAGGCATACATTAACATATATGATATAACATAGAATGCTCAAGTTATGCTTCTTAAAGTTTCACGTTATCCTGCATGATTCAAAATTTTCGAGTTCATCGATTTCAAACTTTCGTCTCATTCATTATTTTAAAAGTGCATCCTTCCATGCCCAGCAAATTTGGAATAAAATAAACTCCATTCTATTCGCTTATAAAATAGAAGCATCCTACACTCAACACAAGCATGTCGTTTTCCGATGTATGTCTACTTTGCCGACGTAGTTTCTCAAAATAAGTTCACAGCATTTCCTCCAAAGGTGTGTCTTCGAATGAAAGTCATAAGATTGTGCGGGGAAACTCGGGAGTAAAACGCAAGCATTCTCTCCCTAAAGTGCATTGTTTTGTTTACTTTGGAAGCAAGCCGTCGGCTGCAGTGGGAACAAGGGCTTTTATTTTATAAGAAGCGGAAATAATGGATGGTTTTAAAATTCTTTTTCGGGATGTCGTACGTTCCACCGAAAACTCCATTAAGGGGGCTGCAAAATTTGAATTTTCAAGAGAACGCTCGGAAACTTTCCGAGGGACTTCGAAGGACAAGGATGTCTGTCTACGGAATGTTTTCTCCGTTAAAAAAACGGTGTTTCCATTCTGCAGCAAGTAACTAACACAATGTCTTTTATCGGCATTTCAAGATATACTGTTTGCACTTTTCTCATTATCTACTAATTCTTCAGCCTAATCGTATGTAAATTACCGTCTGAATCACAGCCATGGTGAGTGTTGTAACCTCAGTGATAATGAGGATCATAATGATATCAGCCACGCTATTTACTTTTCGATAAAGCGCACTTGTTTCTACTTTAATAACAGTGATTCCAGTACTTTCTTATCCTTACATATATATTTCCCACATTCACGCCTTCATATGTCTGCCTGTTATCAGCCTGAAGGTTGAAAGAATCTAATACCCTCCACCTTTAGGTAACAGCGTTGTAAAGAAATGAGGCTTACCAGGAGATGAGGAGTGAGGTAATTTTCCCTTCGTTTCCCTTTAGAACATGGAAGTCCACAGAAACAATTACCAAAAACTGGGACATATTAATAGGCGGGTGAAGCTTGGATAAACCGGGAAATCGCTTTAAAAGTTAGTTGTAGCCAATTTAATAATTTTTGGACCAATCCATCCATCCTGGCATATTCTTTGACATATGTTGATTGTATAATTTATTTCTATATAACTCGGAATATCCTGTCGTCTTCGTTTAGAGCTTTATCTTCATATCAGGGCATTCTATGTCAAAAATGGATCTATGGTAAGCCTATTCACATAAATTTTCCTGCATTATTGATTTTTTTCCCTTACCATTTTCTTCATCATTTCATTTAACACATCCACTCAGCTACTTTTCCAGACTTCCTCTTTGTCAATTACTAATTAGATTCTACTCACAGGCATTCTTCATCATTGGTTATTTTTTCATTAATAACATTCATACGATGTTAGTTAAGCAGAAGAAATACGATCCGAGTTTCGATACATAGCATCACCACCACCTGATAGCATTGCATCTTCTTTTTTCTGTGATATCGTACACATTTTAGTTTATACTGATTTCCTTTTTTATGTCACGGCAAATTACCAAGTTAAGGCAGAAACTATGTATATACTTTATCGTGAAAACGTCCGTCGAGACATGGAATCGAACCAGGATCTCTTACTTTTCGAGACCGGTGCTCTTACAAAGCGAAGTATCTCGTAGAATTTATTCCAATCGAAAAAACAGCATTTCCAGCGCTCATTGGTATTTAAAGCAGCTAATTATGAGTGTCAGACGCGCAAGGCGGAACTAATGCGCCAAAAACACCAAAATCGAAAAAGAGCGCGATAATTCGTTCTCCTCGATTGGAAAAGGGATTAAAACGTGGCCGCTTCATTGCTTTTAAATGCTCAGCAAAGGCGCGAAGCGGAACGGAAAGAAAAACACTAAGAATACACTCTTTTTTCCGAACCGGGATCGGTGGAAATGGCGGCTGGTATTTGCCAATCCCGCGTAGGTCAGTAGTTTAAAGAGATCCCGCGGGAGGGTGGCACCGGCAGAAAGGACAATAGAAGTTCGGTTTAATCAAGTCTTTTGGTCTTTGGGATAGCACGGAAATTGCTCTGCGATGTTTGAGTCCGTGAAATCGCCACAACGGAGGGGAGAAGACAAATTAATGCTTGGAAATCCTACTCTTCGCTTGTTTGCATGAGGAGGCCGTCAGCGCGCCAGATTGTGGGTCAAATGGGCCTGGATGTTGTGGGTCAATTGAAGTTCGCAACGCAAACTGTTTGGCGATGGTGTAAAAGGGATATTTCTAAGAATGGGAGAAGATGGGTTTTGGGTGCAAAGGTCGGGTCGGCAGGAAACGGCCAGCTGTTTGCCTATTTTCGCGGAAATGACGCTCGGGCCGTGATTGGAGATTTGTCCCATTCCTGCGAGAACCCTCGGAACAAATATTCGGGCGTTTGCAGATGTCGCTGCCGTAGTGTTGCTTATGTGTTTATAATTACAATGGAATGCCGAATTTATTGATACAGCGATGGGCGCCGCGAATATTGCGACGAGGATTCTAATGAACGGAGGAAGAATTCACGGCATTCACGTTTGTTGTACGTCATGGTGTTGGTGGAAATTCCGGAAGAAATTCTTTCGCAAAAATGCGGAAATTTTTTATTGCAAGATATTCAAGTGTCATCCTGCTTTCCTTGGAGGTTCTTTCTTGCCGTTTTTCGTCCGCTGCGAATGTAAGTAATGCCCAATTTAAGTTTGGCGTTATAGTAAGCCTAATGTATGCTAGTCTTAGTTCTAATTCACATTCATAAAGAATCTGACGTGCAGAATGAAAATTTTCAAAAGTATTCTCTCCCAATTTCAATTAAAAGTTAATCATCTCGCAAGCTTAAGTCCACAAATTTTTCCAGAAATCTGGACATAATGAACTTGTGGAAATTAGACGGCACATCTAGTGCGCTGTTGCGGCACACCAAAGGTGTACTCTCTGGGACAGATTCCCTACTATCAGGACTTCGAAAGGACGTCTCTGTGTACTTCCAAGAGCAATCTTACCTTATTTTTTACAGCTTTTATGGACATTCTGCTGTCGATAGCTTGCAATAAAGTTATAATCAGTCCCAATCTCTGAATAAACGTCGTCTAGATTAACCATTAAAAAATAAAAGATTAACTTGCCTCCTTACAAAGTATTCATCGGAAATAAGTTTCCATAATTTTGATCTAAGAGAATTCGATTTAGTGTAATCTCTGGTTGAAAATCGAAGTTGTAACGCCTATTCTAGAAAGGTTTAAATTACATGAGTTTCATTTATATCTATAAAAACACATACTTTTATCATCATTTTTGGAATGGAACACATGTAAGTTACAAGTTAGAATTTTTGTTACATGTATCGTATCAACCGGGAATCGGGTTATCCGTCCTGCCCAGACCCTAAACGATATTTTGAAGTGGTATTCAAGCGAAAATATTATTGCCGCATTCTTGTAACGAAAGAAACAGCAAGTGATAATCTTGTAGAGGATAAACGAATTTCGGACGAAAATTTTGATGGGCATGACGTCCATAAAAGGGTTCTGTCAGACTCAACGGACAATGAAAGTCGTCTGGAAAAGAGAAGAAATAAAACAAAACAAATAAAAATGATATTCTGTGGATGCAATGAAGGCAAAGACTTAGTACTTTTCCACACTAAAATTTAAATAACGATTTTAGTGCGGAAAAGTACTAAGTCTTTGCTTTCATTGCATTATGGCTTTCCACGAAGTCCTGCCTAACAATATCGATTTTAATATTTTGTGGACTTTTTTTATCCTGTTTGAAACATAAGGAGAATGTAAGAGGCAACTTTGTACGTAAAGGCGTGCACCTAGGAAAATTCCCAAGGGGAAATGAACATGAGGAAAGTTTGACGGGACCGGGACTCGAACCCGGTCTCCCAATTTCCGATTGGTTGCTCTGAGCTGACCATTGTTCTGGCCGGATAACTCAATGGTCAGAGCAACCAACCAGAAATTAGGAGACCCAGGTTTGAGTCCCGGTTCCGTAAGACTTTTTCTCTTGGGGAATTTTAAAACATGACTTTAATTCATTCGGAATTTTTTTTATTCGAGCCATTATTTTTATACTTATTAAATATGGACAGTTACTTAAATGAAAAATAGGATTTTTGGAATCTGCAATTATGAGTACCATAGTAAACGAATGAGTTCACCTTCTTATGACGCAGAAAGGTAACTTTTAACGTGTATCTTAAAAAGATGCTCGTGTTCTCTTTAAGAAATGTTCTCTCCGACATATCCTTTGTATTTATCTACATTTCGTGCATACGATTTGATTTGGTATATGTTTGCTTGGCGTTTTTTCTCTTATTTGCGCAGACTCTGGTTTAAATGGACTCTACTTTAATTGAGCTCTATATGCTTTAATTTCTAAATGATACTCATGTAATTTCCACCATGCAAGGGAAGATCCCAGAGGGTCCTAATTTGACCCTTCCACACTCCACAGGTCTGTGGATTTCATTTGAAAATGTTTGTGGTGGAACATGGAACGACTCTACATTGCGTTAACCTTGTAACGGATTGTATTCAGCCTTCTATTCTTGTGATAAAAATTCTCACCCTAAAAAGAATGGGGACTTGAAAAATCATTAAATGTTCTATCTGCGTGTCCCAAATCGGTTTCAAGCTCTCGTATACAGAAACATTGTCGCATATCAGAGGTTTTCGTTCAGTTTTGGGTGAATTATTTCCTATTCAGTCAAGCGTTTTGCTCATTTAAAAAAACTGGAAAATTTTTGCTGTTGGAAACAGTTTCTGTTTCTGTGGCAATTCTAAAAACTCATGCAATTTAAAGTGAATTAGTTTTATATATTCACATTGATAATTCATATTTTCATAGACTTTTTCTCGATTTATCAAGTGATGATAGAGATAAGCCTCGTGAATTGGTGTGTGTGATTCCGAGCCTATCGATAGAGTGATTACTATTAGTGGTACAAATCGGAAATATATACACTAAATATTTCCGTAAATTCTTAGAGGCTTTCAACTACTTTTACTCATTTTCATTGGTGACTGGAAAACATTTTTCATATTATATTTAAAATTTTCTTCACGATACGAGTAAAATGGAAAAGTACTGTCAGAAAAGGTTAATTAAGTAAGCCAATCCCAATTACATCTATTTTATTAAATGTTAAAAACAATAACAATTTACGAACACACACGACCATTCCCTAATCGGAAAAATCTTAATTACTGGGAGTGGAACCCGGGATCTTGGGGTTGGAACGCTAGCGTGCTAGCACTCTAACCACTCCGGCCAGGGTGGTCCATCTTCTCTTACTTACTTCCTCGGGCTTTGTTTTCTGTATTTTCAACGGAAAGATAAGAAGTTACACATCTTGGAATTGCTCCTGGTCATTTAAAGTAATTGGATTATCTAAACTATTTATACCGTCTCCAGTCTTGATTAATGATTTAATTCCCTTATCTTCAACGATTAGCCTGCTTTCTCACCACCGTCCACCTACACTTCGTACTTAATTGAGTCCGTCACAACCCCTTTTCTTCATAAATTCTCTGACGAAATATCGTCGTTCTACAGCTGATGCAGACTGTCAAGGCTTGAAACTGCCCGTGTCCAAAATCAGGTATTGTAACTTCTTTAATTCTTTTTGTGAATTATTCCCGTATATAGTAAAATATGAACAGTTCAACCATGTGCTACGAATTCACCCCTACTAACTAGAGTTCTAGCTGCCCTCAGCGCATTGAGGAGGAAACAAATGATTCGGAGGGCTACTGATAATAATGGATTAATTAATGGACGATTTTAATTCGAAACTCACGACGAGGGACAAATTTAATTCTTCAATTGAATCCCAATTGAATCATTCGAACAAATGAGATAATTACTCTTCCCTTATTACACTGTCGGTAATTGTTTCCTCCAGATGGTCCATGATGAGATGCAATTTTTATTACTGCTATAGATTGTGGTACCCAGTAATGAATGAGGAAGTTTTCAGCGTGAAATCGGTTCGAAAATTTTATTTAGTATAAAATCCTCATTATTGTAAAATGATGCTATTTGTTCAACTTCCATGTATTTGCATACCACCTTCTGTTTTTGATTGATTGTATGAGAATTGGAAGAGCGATAGTTTAACAGTGCTCTCTAACCTTACAAGGAAAACTTTTGGAATTAACTGAAAATTTACGTAATAAAATTTATATTGATCACGTAATTAATTTATATTAATTATTACGCATCAAGGGAAACATTGCGTACTTTTGTTAGTTTCAGTCAAAGTTAAAAATCGAAAAAGTCTAGAACACAATTTAAAAGAAAGAACATTTCGTAACGGAGAATGTGTGTGAAATTCCACGAAGTCACTCTTGATCTTATAAATCTTTATATAGAAGAAAAGTTTGTTATAAAATATTTTTGTATGACACCTTGATGCAAGATCTCATTAAAGATTATTTTTCGCAATATAAAGCGCATGTTTAGCACGAAATTCGAGTAACATGTTACTTAAATGTTTTCTAGGCAGAGCAAGAACTTTTGTTCATTAATACTTTGATTCGTTCAACTGATTTTCACTCTTTATGGCAGAATTGTGTGCTTTTTTCTTCGCATATCATGACCTTGCGATCGCTTTGTATTACTAGTAATTAATCTAATATCTGAGGAGAAGCTTAGTTGAAATCCTCGATCACGGTTCTGCAATAAATATACAATTGCATTAAAATTTCATTGGAGATGATCGCATTAGGAGGTTGCTTTAAATCCCCCGAATTTTGGAGTTTCTAAAGTCGTTCCTGTTGCTAGGAATACAAACTACTTAAGGTATGACTGCGGGAATAGTATTCAGTTGTTTATGGGAGATTGAACTAAGTCGCAACGTTATTACAGCACAGCAATCGTAGGTAGTACATTGGAAGAGTAGAAGTAGTCGTTTTCTAGCGGTTAAACGCTAATGCTCGAATATACTAACTTAGGATGTTATTTTACCTATAGAACAGTGACTCAGTTTGCATATATGTATGTATTACTAAGTAACTAGAAACTCCGAGTAATCTTGGCTGCATGGAAGCTTAGGTTTATTTCCTCAGTCAATATTTGATAGTGTATGCGATTTTAACTAAAATAAATTGTAATTAAGAATTTGATTACAAATCAGTTCCGATGAGAACATTTTTCAACTATCTCCGTGACGAATCATTTTACGGAAAAAATAATTTGAAATAAGTAATAACTACAATTGGAGAAGAGTTCAGAATGCCCATGTTATGTCTTCAATAGTATTGTTTTGCTTACAAGGACATTTACATCTATGACGATTAACGACATAGCATAAGATCCGTAAGATTATCACGTTCAGGAAATAAAAACGATGTAATATTATTGGCATCTGGTACGTGGAAGAATCTCAAAATGATCGGCAAAATGGGGAGCATCGTGGTGAATCCAGGCAATCCTAGTTATCGTGGATGACTGAACGGTAGTCGTGGTTTTGTTTCGAGAGACTCCCAAAGAGATGCACGGCGATATTCGCTCCCTTTTCCGGCCTCTGTTCCGTTCAATAACCAGCAAATACCACGCAGTCTCCCATTCCTTTCCACAGTCAAACAAATCCTCAAACGTTTAAAGAGTGGTCTGCTTTTTTGCAACGAGAAATTCCGCGAGTGCATTCCGCTGTATTGCCGCGTCTGCTGCGAGCAGAGATTTTCATGTTTCCTATTATGCTGCACTCACTTAAGAACTATGCAATTTTTAATAGTTATGATACGCCAAGTTATTATAAAATAAATTTTGTGGTATCCGCGCAATAATTTTATAATTATATTTTGGTAGTCTAGATAAAGAAAAATATCGTCTCTGATTATGTTGTAAATATTGGTAGCATGATCTTGATTTCAGATTTTTATTCTACGAAACTTTTCTTTCCTTTCNAAGGTATTATATATTTATATATTCTATATCTTTGTCCGCACTAGTAAATGCGTTTAGATTTTAAATTTATACGTGAAACGTGAACCCTTAGGTAACATGAATATGGACATGAAATTATTAAAATGATTTGACCTGGGGGTAAGTCGTAGACATGGGAGAGTGTCTAGTTAATGTCGAAAGAAATGAAAAAGTGTAGATGGTGTGAGAGAGGAAAGTGTTTTGATTGAAACAATAAGATTGAGGTATACATCGTGGGTGAACCATTCATTGAATGTATGTTTCGAGGGTAAATGTGAAGGAGAGGCGAAGAAAAATGTTGATGTAATATGTGAAGGGATTTCTTAATCAAGAAGCGAAGGAGAGCCCTAAGGAGGGAAAGTCGAAGTATTTGAAACTATCGAAAGGTAGACGACTCATTTGTGCTCGTAGAATTCTTGATTAAGACGTGAAGTATTTTTCCGATAATTTCGAAGTTCCTTTTAGTGATGGCGTAATAATTAGTACCCGTTGATGTTCAGTGATGAGATATCCTGGTCAAATTGAGTTTTTTCTGTATCTTATATTTTTTACACTTTTGGGAAGTAATTAATAGATCCTGACGCTCCGGCAGCCGGAATAAAACCGAGTGCGGATTATCTGTCAAACATAATAAAGGAGTCTAAGGAGGTAATTATCTCGCAATCTAGTATGTGCCATGTTTCAGCGTGCTATATTGCTTTTCATGGCATCAAATGATACCGGCACGTAATTGTGCATCAATCTATATGACATCGAATTTTAACGAGCCGTTGTTATCACATGTGAGACCAGAGTTATGATTAAGTGTCGACAGGGCGATCTACGCTGTAACTCAAGCATCGAAGAAATGTCCTATGCGAATTAATCAACAGCGTTGGTTCGTGGCCTTAAATATCCCAGGAAGCCGTTAGTCAAATAAATATGTCGCAAGGATCCGCTGTCTGCGTTTAAGTAGTCTGTTTTCAATTAGTCCCTAGCACCATATTTGCAGAGTAACTTCGTCGATTCAGAATTCATTGGTGATTGAAAATAGCAGATGGGACCATGCTCATATTTATGAGGTGATAAAATACCAATAAACAAAAAAATATAGATAGTTAAAAAGTACTGTCTACGAAAAACTAATTAAAGGTTAATTGTTATTAATTGTATCCCCTGTAATAATGTAATTATTGTAATTAATTGTACCCCCTGCCACACGCCGAAAGGCGGCTTGCAGGGTACTTATGTAGATGTTATAATTCTCAAATATCACTCGATCTGCAGTAAGAAACCGGATTATGATCACGTGAGAACGTATGACTTGGAAAGATTCGTATCCATTTCGAATTTACTGTAGGTGGATTTGGAGTTTACTTTTTAAATGACAGCTATTCTATCACGTCTATATTATGGGATTTAAATCGCTTAGGGATCAATTATCCTCAATTTGAGGATAATTAGAAATAAAAATGAAGATTATTATTTGAAAGCTATTTCTAAGGATTCATGGAAGTTGATTTGTATGTAACAATTCCTGAATGTGATAGTGAAATTTGTGTTATTTCATCTTCACATTATTCATGTGTACTGAAATTTTACCTAATCATGGATCGAGTGGTATATAAAATCTATTAATGAATAGTTCAACAAAGTTAAAATCAGGAAATATGTTCAATATAGAACCACAATCGTTTCTGTAGTCCTAGAATAACTGGTCAAAGGATGCCAGCGTAGATATTACTAACAAGATGACAATGTTAGTTCAAATTTAGCTGCGTACAGCACGATGAAAAATTTCTGTATCCTACCAGAACAATTGTTATAAGGTGATACAGTTGGATAGCTCAATGGATAGAACAACCAACCGGCAATAGGGAGACCCGGGCTCGAGTCCCGGTCCCGTCAGATAATTTTCAAGAACTTGCAGCATCAGAGAGATGTTATAGACTGGAATTATAGAATAGGCTATTATAGTTTTACAGTCGTGCATTTCTATTGATATATGTGAAAAATTCGGTCAGATCTACAGTATAGTATTTTAATAATTTTATGGCAAAGTGTATGCTGATAAATCATCGCTCGCACGCCTTGATTATAATTTTCTGGACGCTCTAATTCGCAAGAAATTAACAACTTTAGATTTGGCCTCATTCCACTTCTTCAATATGTAAGAATGGTCCCAGCCTTTCGTTTTTGAGGTTTTGGCCCTCAAGTAAAGCGATAAATATCCGTTATGGATCGAGTTGCTAATGCATTCGGGGCGTAAGAAAATTAAGCGCACGAAAGTGAAAATTTGGTCCGTTTCCAAGGTGTCCTTTCTCGAGACTTCGCATTGGTTTCCAGGGCAACGCAGTCAGATGGTAAATTTTGGCCCCGGAGATCCGTATTCAAATCCGATCCTCTTATCTTTCCCATCATGCCCCCCGCTCTTTCTAGAAGGAGAGTTATAGATTCCTTTATTCGTAATGCAATGATTCGGAGAGTCAAAGTGGGAATGAAGTTTCAAGGGACACGTTACGTGACTACTGAGATTTCGGTCAAGAATTTGAATTGTTTCCTCCGTTCGTTGGTGAAGAGTTGGGAACAATTTTTCCTTTCGGTGATGTGATGCAGAATTGATTAGTCCTTTCGTGAGGAGTCGNTCTAGAAGGAGAGTTATAGATTCCTTTATTCGTAATGCAATGATTCGGAGAGTCAAAGTGGGAATGAAGTTTCAAGGGACACGTTACGTGACTACTGAGATTTCGGTCAAGAATATGAATTGTTTCCTCCGTTCGTTGGTGAAGAGTTGGGAACAATTTTTCCTTTCGGTGATGTGATGCAGAATTGATTAGTCCTTTCGTGAGGAGTCGTTTTATCTCTCTATTTACTTTTATGTACTCCGAATGGAAGTTTTACCTCTTCCTTAATTTTAAAAGGAATTCTTACTTTTCGCGTTTTTAAGAAAGTGGATCCCCGATGTATACCACCCACGTTTCTTTATCCTGAATCTATCGTTCATTTGCAATATTTCTAACTAAAGCCCATAATAGAAAGCTAAATATTATAGCGTTCATACTAGAAACTGAACTGGTTTGACATCGGCAAACAAGGATAGCACTGTCATCGTATGAATGTACTATTTATGTTAGGGATATAATAAAATTACAGTAAGGTCCCCCTTAACGCTGCTCAGCTTAACACTGTTTCAGGTTTGCGCGGTTTTATTGGGATTCCCCGAAATCGAACGCGGTATTGGGATTCCCAGAAATTGCGCATGATTTTGTTAATCCAAATTAATTGGTATTTTTGAAGTTGTGGATCAGAAGCAACTTTCAAAGGATTTTATAAAGACAAATTAGCCACAATAACGGAAATTATGGAACGGTTCACACAAAATAATTTAAATTTTGATAGAAGTTCAAAGGCAAGACGAATTGTACTTATTAATGCGATGCCTTGCTATAAATAGCTGCTTACTGAATGAGACAGGAAAATGAAAGCGACGTTAGATGTCTTCTCTAGAAAAAAACAAAAGATGTCAAATGAGGAAGAGCCTTACTAATCGCAAACATAACTTCTTTACTCTGACTTTTTTGATTTTCATGAGTGCTTTAGAAGCAACAATCGATATCAGCAATAAATAAGTATATAATTAATGGAATAAACAAATATTGAACAAAAAATTTTACAAAAACTGATACATTTTCTTAATCTATTTTCTGTTTCACTGATCGTTGTTATTTTCGAACTAAGACGACCTCGTTTAACACTGTTTCGCTAAAACTTTTTGGAACGTATCACCCGCGTTAAGCGGGGTCATACTGTATTTACATACTCCTCCCCCGATCCAACTTCTCAACACGGCTAAACCAAAAGAAGGCGAGATGAATATTTAATTATTTAAGGCTTCACCTAGTAGAATTCCACATATAAGTATTTATATATATATGGCTATTATTTTTGTTTTCACGAAATGAATATAATTGCCATAATGCAGGAAAGATATTTACATAAAAAATGTTTAAATTTGGAGACTAACCACGGAAAAATAACATACCTTACCTTTTCATCGCATCTACGTACAATAAGCGTCATATTATCGATCTTTTTAACTGATTTACCGGAACTTTTTCGGATTTGCGTGCTCCAATTTGAGTTATTGACGAGAGTGTTCCCGAGGTAATTGACGGACTCGACTGCATTTATATTTATTCCATCGATTTTGTACGGTAATTCTGACGCAATTGTTTCATGTCGAAGAAGTTAATTACGGAGCATTTACTTACATTAAGTTCCAGTATCCATCTTTCACAAGACCTTTGGATATGAGCTGAATCGTTTGTTAATGAAATACGATCTTCCTTGTTGGATATTACAGAGTCATCCTCAAATACCCGCTGTCTATCTATCTCGACGTTCGGGTCGTCGATATACATCAGGAAGATCAGAGGTCTAATTACGTGAAATCGTACATTGATAAGTAAACAGCTAGCCACTGCCAAATTCCTGAAGCAAATCATCCATTAACTAATATTTTAGCAAAGCAGAGGTTTTCATTATTTTTTGTTGTGTAATATTGCGGGTATTTTCGTACCATTCAGTTAATACTCTCTAGTTATTTTCTCTTTTTACAAGTGTTGGATGGGTCTTCATTTCCTCCTTTCCATCCTTTTTCTGTTTGTTTGCCGTATCATTTTTTCTATCGGGACTTTCAAAAACGACAGGTCGAGGTGCTGGTGTATTCTGCCCTGCAACCTTAGTCGGAAAAACTCGATAGACATTCCCACATCCGTAGAAATTCCCACATTTGGCAGCCGAAATCAAATTCGATAAAAATTTTCCATACGAATCGCATCGCTTATGCTTTTCAACCCATTCCTTCGTCCAATAAAGAGAATTCCTAGCCCAGACGAAAAAGAATCCAATATCATCCGAATTTCTTCGTTTTCCGGGAGAGATTACCTTATTTATCGGATGCGATTTGAGAGATGAATGCTCGGGAAGGGGTGGAATGGAGAGACAACAAATGGCTCGGTTTAATTAAAACGGGAACCAATGACTTGCCTTGAGGAAAGAAGGCTGGCGAAAAAAAAAGTGCGGTCGGATTCTGCCGAACGTGACGAGCGAACGGTGGAAAAGTTCAGCGCGATTATGGTTTTTGCAAAAGTTCGTTGTTATAAGTTGAAAGGAGATACAACAGAGGCCAGGTATTCCTTGAGTATCAAGAATAATTTTTCAAACGATGAAAATTTTCCTGGTGAACTCTTCATTTATTTGTTTACGAAAGCCAACCTCAAAATTTTATGGTTTATTGTTAGTATTATTAGTGGTAGCTTCACTTACTGTCATCTCAACTAAAGAGAATGAAATATTGAAGGAATATCGTATTGATTTCGTAGAGATGAAGTGATAAACGTAACCGTTCTCTTTTTATAATCTATTGAAGAGGCCTTGACTTTGTGGAGTTCCTTAACACAGAAATACAGAAATAATACTGTGTAACAATTCCACTTGAGTCATATAGTAATACATTATAGACAATAATATTTACAAATTAAACAGTTGCACGTAGATAATACTGTATAACAATTGCTATTTTTACACAGTATTATAATATAGTAATTCATAATACTGTAATTACACAGTACTAAAAAGTATTAGAAATATTATTTTCTCATATTATATCTTAATCAATATTAAATAACTAATAATACTCTAATTACATTAATACTGTACTGTACACAATAATTAATTATTGTTACTTTATATTATTTCAGTACTCCATTCTTTTCTATTCGTGAACTTTCGTCTGAGGATTTTACGAATTATATTGTTTTCTTTTATTC
>KZ309103.1:189817-204417 GCA_000376725.2 Ladona fulva | reverse complement strand
TGATATTCCTCAATTAGTTTCAACCGATAATGGTTAAATTTGTAATTCCCATCGTTTTCGTCCTGTCTGTCAACCTTCTTTCCCTCCTCCCTTTCTGTCAAATCACCCAACCGCATGTACGTACTGGATATTACTTAATTAATTTTCAAACGTTAATGTATTACTTTGTAACTCGCATAGTTTCCAGCCTTTGAAACCCCCTTTCCCCTCCCTTCCTTTATGACATTTAACCTGAATACATATATTTAGCGCACCTGATGACATCGCACAGTGACGAAACCGGTCGCATAGTAAAGTTTATGTGGAATTCGCCATAGGATTAATTATTTCATTATAATCGGGAAGTGCCTGAAATTGATTTTCAAAAATTGCTGCAATGCATTTCTTACTTAGAGTTACTAACACGGATAAATAAATATATGAATATATACACGACTATGATCATTGTCCTTTAGTTAACATTAGTTCCTTTAGTTTTTACTTGAGTGTGGTCGAATTATTTTTGGAACCGTAAGGGACTGTATGATTAATTCACTGCATTTTAATTGTTCTTATTACTAAAGGTATTTTCTTAGAATTCATACGCACTGGTCCTTAAGTAAACGAATGGCTTTATTATAAATAAAGTTTTCACCCGTATTTGGACTATGGTAAACTAACTAATTATTTCGACATTACTTGCGCACGTATTATTATTACGCAAGAAATCTTGCATCACATATCCATATGAAATATTTCCTAATCCACCTTGTTTATTTATTGAAGGAGTTACTTTTTCCACTGGTGTACCCATTCATCTTAAGCCGGGCATAGTTCTATAGTATGCGTGGAAGCATAATTCAGGAATGACCGAAACATGATGGCTAACGCTCATTTATGCTTTCTAGTAAAAGAAAATATTAGCTTTCTGCTAATATTCATGCATGTTAAGAATTTATTAGAAGTGGATAATCGCATTCCGTTTAACAAAGGTTTCGCCGAACTAATATGCTTCCGAATCGTATTATCCTCGTGTATCATAATGTCTGTACCTTAACTTATCTTTAAGCGATCGGAATCAAATTCTCTTCTCTTAAACAATTATTTTGGTTTGAATTTATGTCTACTATTCGTTTTGAAGCTCTTTATAGACTTGGAAGGAAACTAAAATTTGGACGGGTAGAATTGGATAACTCAAGTATTAAAAATGTGGGATTAATATGTCTTAGAGAGCAGTATTAGAGGGAAAGGGAGTTCCATCTTGATGGAGTTGTTCCTTCAATAAAGCTTTAGAAGGAAATAAAACCACGCTCTCCGGGGCGTTAACAATAATGATACTCATTCAACATCTGTAATCGCAGAATCTGACGATTACTCAGCAGATGGAAAGACCTTACGGACTTCGCAATTTAAAAGGATAAGAAAATGTCGTGAATGATTGGTCCGGGGATTTTCCTCGAAATGGAGGAAATTCCGGGTATTCCGTTCTCCTCCCTTCGTTTCTCGAGGCAGTTTCGACCAAACAGCAGTCCCAGGTAATTAATTTCAATCGGATGACCTATCTGTGCTGATTGGATACGCAGGATTCTGGTTCGTTTACGGTCTTGTTTATCTCCGGTTGCACCTCGCTTCCTTCTTTCGCGTATTTAATCTTCCTTCTGCATCTCTGGATGGTATTTATTTATTAATTTGTTTATTTAACCTTTTCGACGAGGTTAGGACAATGGGCCTATCTTAGACCCAGCCTCTGAATTTTTCATATAAATCTCATAAATACCTAAAACAACTTACAACTCAAATAATATATACAATTCTAAAAAAATTTAACTATATATAAAATCATACAATAAAATAAAAAGTAAACTAATTATTGTATATAAGAAATATTTAGGTTGTGGGAAAAAAACTCCTCGGTTTAGAAAGAAAAACCCACGATGCGGAAAAATCCCCATACGAGAAGGGGGCGGAAAGAAAGCGAAAAACAGAAATAAAAACAAATAAAAACCTTCAAGATTCAATGTGTCAGTTCAAGATGTGTCAGTTCAAGATGAAGGAATACACTGATTTTCAATTTCCAAAATATATTTGAATATTGATTGTTTGAAAAAGGAGGGTGATTTCTCGGTAGCGTTGTTATATGGAATTTTATTCCACAATCTGGCACCATGAATAAGGGAGGATTTGCTACCTATGTCAGTTCTGTGGCACTGTATCGTTTCTTTGTTGTTGGAGCGTGTTACTAAGAGTTGAGAAGAGTTTAAGATATGGAAATAGGATGACAAGTAGATAATAACAGGAAAATTTCCCCTTAAGATATTGTGGACAAGAGAGAGGGTATGAAGCTTGTGCCTTGCCTCGAGCCTAAGCTATAGTTGTCGCTGAAGTAAGAGAGACCTTTTTGAATTGAAGATGAGTTTAACCCCTTGATTGTGAGCACGTTCCAACTTAACAGCTGCAAATTTGGTAAGTTGTTAATTATTACATCGCCATGGCCGAAGGGAGGATGTATAAGCGAGCGTTTGAACTAAGATTTTCTGGAGTTTAAGTGGAATGATATTTTTCATTCTTCTAAGCGCATGAAGAGAGGCGTAAACTTTTCGAGAGACCGATAACCTGCGGCATTTATTGTCTTTCTAATAAAAATAATACGCTTGTATTTACTTTCGGAGGCGATGAGAAATTGCAATACGCCTTTTCTTCATTTTTCACGATCTATCATATGTTAGAGGGAATAGATCCTAGATAGATAGAAAATAGATGCAGATAGATTGACGCATTATTTAGGGCCTCTTGAGGGCCTTTCTTCCACAGAAGCTCGTACGTGCTTCTATCATTTGATAAGATTAATGAAGACATAATAAAAATAAAAAATCATAATAATAGATAGTAATAATAAATAATGAAAATGAATAGTAATAATAAATCATTATAATANAATTATAGAAATATAATAAGTGGGAATAAAAATAATAATGAAAAATAAGTGTAAAATGTAGAAAAATTTTTTCACAAATCAAGATTTGAAACGTGATAAACATTATTTATTCGGCGATAACTTGATGGAACCGGTAAACCGGTAGTAAAACGAACCACCTGCCCCTGAGCACAAAGTCTCCCGAACGGCATGTCTAGTAGTTCTGGCACGATAGCTCAATTGGCTAGAGCAGCCTCCCGGAAAATGGAAGATCTGGGTTCGAGTGCTGCTCTTGTTAGAATTTTTTCCTCTTAGTTTTCCGTGGCATGGCAATATTTCGACATAAACTGTCAGCTTGAGTATGTATGTATGTTAGTATGTTTTGGAATCATGCACTAATATTGTCATGAGATGGCATAGAACTTTACATGTTGAATAGGGTTTTATCTTAAATCCATCGTTGGCAAAATATCAGTGTTTAAACTTTAAATGGCACGAAATTTTCCAGCTGCTTTAGTGAAGATGTAAAAGAAAATCTAGAAGTTGTGTCCTTCCACCCGCAGATCGGAGCATAGAATTAAGCAGCCATAAAAGCGAAACAAATCGACACAATCGAGAACCTTTGTATGAGTTCGGTAGATCTTCAGCACGACCAATCACTCTGCGAAGCTCCTATCGTCGGATTCCGCGTCGATGGATATCTACGCGGCGTAGTTTTCCTTTGTTTTGTTTTTATCGGAAGGACAGCAAAGGACTCGGTAATCGGCTTAAATTTCTCTCAGTTTACGGATGGGAAATCCATTTCCGATTCGTCGAAGATTTCTTTTCGTTCCTGGAGTCCTCTCCCGCGCGAGGCACTTCGGAAATTCAATGTACGCATGAGATGCACGAATCCCATATCCATATCGACTCCTTCCCAGCGTCCTACGAGGGAGATACTTTTTCTTCTCCTTTGAACTCTGATAATTTCGGTCGTATCTGATGAAGCCACGCGTGGCCAACGATCGATAATCTTTGGGCGGGAAGACCTCGCTCAGGTTAAAGAGGCAGGGATGACTCTCCAGGCAGGGACAACTCCCTTGGAATGGGAAGAGGGCGTGTATCCTGCCGAAGGTACAGATAACTCACCCCATGGCAGGAATAAATACCCTTAGGCAGGAATAACTATCCTCAGGCAGGATTAACTACCCTCAGGCAACAGTGTCTGGAGCAGGCACAATGCATCCTCGATCCATTTAAAGGGGTATTGAATTTTCTTAAACGATTGATACTATATGAAGATGGTACAGGATAATGAAAAAATTAGATATTTACGAATATCGTAATATCAGATGGATTGACTACACTAGTTTTTAGTCAATCAAATCTTTTGCGCGTGCATCGAGGTCTAGTATCTTTTTATTTACCTACGTTGCGTGTTTACATTTTGGCTAGCTTTGTTATTGATATGCAGCTATTTGATAGAAATTTTAAGAAATTAGAAAATTTTTGCGGGTGTTCCCTGCTTGAGGGGAGTGCGCTGTGCCTGGAAGGCACACACCTCTCCGTGCAGTTAGAGAAGTACATGTATGTACTTCCTTGTCACAATGTGCTCCCTACCGTTGTGAGAGTGATCCCTGCAGGAGATATTTCCTTGCCGGCTATATTGGGTGCTGCTTTTTTTCAGTGTATATTCGCCTTCACCATCTCTCCGCTACGGGAAAATGAGAGTAATTTTTCAGCCGTTTTGCATTTGATAAAAAGGGTATAATAGTAAACGTGATCTTTATTGCTGTCCTCTCGATGATTATTTTTCGCTTATGAATTCCAAAGGTTCTCGAATACGTTTATTACCCACGGAACCCCTTGAATTGGCAAAGACTGGCAGAACACATTTCGTCATTACATTTGAATGCTTAGGCGACGACGACGCTTCCAATATTAGAATTGTTGAGGTCTGACCATCATCTTCTTGGTTTAATAGGTGGTATTTTACACCGGAGTGAGTAAACTACAGCCAAATATAAATTATTGAGTGTATAGGACCTAATTTTAGTGATTTAAGTAGGGTGCGATATTGTTATAACTACCAGTTTCAGCCTATAGAATGGTTTTTTTAAGCGAGGTTACAGCTAGGGTGATCAGCTTAATGGTGCATATTTACGAAATCCTAGTTGGTTTTCATAGAATCTTTCAACGATTTCCAATGCTATTAATGTCAAATTTGCAATTAAAATTCTGGTATCAGTACATAATATATTATAATTCTAACATAATTAATATAAATAAAAAAAATCATATAACTCCTATGATTACTCCCAGAAAGATTAAATGTGAATCTGACCTTGGTTTTGCCTCTAATGCAGAACAGAGACGTCTAATGTGTTAAGAAAGAAAGATGTGGGACAAAACCGGGACACATTAACGTCCCAATCATTTCCATTGTTAAGTATGTTCAAACACTTATACAAGAATGTTTTTTTCTCAAAATAGCGTCTAATTACAATCATTTAAAATACGACACTTCTGTCAAAAATGGAATTGCTTATAAATCTTTTATTCGATTATATTAAGGGTAAAATTGAACTGCCTTGAGGATGTGAGTCATATTCAGGCTCGTGTCACGTTGATCGATCACTAAACACAGTTCAGTAATAAGAAAACGGTAGTTTTCTTATTACTGAATTGTGATAGATAATTGTTTAAGTATGTAAGATAATTCAGTAAGATAATTGTTTAAGTATGTCTCAGTTAAAAGAACTCCAGATACTCACGCGCATCACAAATGTTACCCAAGGATATCGTATTTTTGTTTGAAAATGTAATGTTCCGAGCCGTAGGTAAATTTTACGTTCGTTACCATTTGAGTACATAATATATTATAATTCTAACATAATTAATATAAATAAAAAAAATCATATAACTCCTATGATTACTCCCAGAAAGATTAAATGTGAATCTGACCTTGGTTTTGCCTCTAATGCAGAACAGAGACGTCTAATGTGTTAAGAAAGAAAGATGTGGGACAAAACCGGGACACATTAACGTCCCAATCATTTCCATTGTTAAGTATGTTCAAACACTTATACAAGAATGTTTTTTTCTCAAAATAGCGTCTAATTACAATCATTTAAAATACGACACTTCTGTCAAAAATGGAATTGCTTATAAATCTTTTATTCGATTACATTAAGGGTAAAATTTAACTGCTTTTAGGATGTGAGTCACATTCAGGCTCGTGTCACGTTGATCGATCACTAAACACAGTTCAGTAATAAGAAAATGGTAGTTTTCTTATTACTGAATTGTGATATATAGTTCTTCAGTAAGATAATTGTTTAAGTATGTATCAGTTAAAAGAACTCTAGATACTCACGCGTATCACAAATGTTACCCAAGGATATCGTATTTTTGTTTGAAAATGTAATGTTCCGAGCCTTAGAAAAATTTTACGTTCGTTACCATTTGAACTCTTGACAAGAGTCAACTTGTTAGTTATTAACATATCTAAAAAATGTTGGACGCCTAAAAACCATGAAAATATACTCCATCATCTTTTTTGATACCTTATTAGATTACATTCATTTTTCTGTTTCGTACTCCTCGATGACTGCTAAAGATTTATTGCTCATATCAAGGGTAATATTTGCTTATATCTTTCGGAAGTATCATGTTTGCAACATTACAGCCATCATTTATATTCTTTATTCTTCTCTCCTAGCGTTATAAAATACGATTTTACGTCTCTTCCGTGCTTCTTCCGGCAAATTTCATCTTCCCAAATATTTTTAACTCGTGTAAGATATTGCACAAACCATTTCATATTGCGGTCAAGGTCTGGCCTTAAAATTCATATTACGTGACTGCTTTCATAAATAGGCCTTCGCACTTTTATCAGGATATGAAGATTTAATGTTCATTCTGCAATATATTTTTAAAGTGGATTCCTTGACTTTCTCTTTGGAATTAATACCACCAAATATACCATTAATATTTTTCGATTATCCTTTGGTACAGGAGATAGACAAATGTTTCATAGGTTTTGTTTGTTCTTCTACTTGTTCTTTACAGCTTTGCTGTTGATGATTGACAAAATCTGTCTATCCATTTCCCATCTTCTGTTTCTATCAATCATGCATCCTATTTCACATTTGTCTCTAATTATTTTGATTTTTTATTCTATCCCTTCCGTTTTATCATACCTCAATTATCATTTCATCAAAACTAGATAGTTTATATGAATTGGTAAAGTTTCCGATACCACATCCAAATAATATGGGTATTTTTCATTTGTCTCTTGATACAGCATAGATATATATCTGTAGAGGATAAAATGTATCTTACATTTATATATTTTTAGTCTTGTTAATGGTGGTGATAATATGAAAGCCATTGAGGTATGAGGTATGGGAAATCATTACAGGTCAAAATGTATCGAATTTTATGAATATTTTTATACATAGGGTAATTGTGCAACACCCACGTGGTGGCTTGTAGTGGTTTTGTGCCTGAGAAGAAAGCAAGCACAAAGTACATCACTCCTCACATTTCCTAGGAATCCTCATTCCCTGACCATATATTTTGCTAGCTAATGGTGGAAGGGATGGAAATTGAACCAGCCTTTGGGCCGATTACCTGAGAGACAAGTTAACCATTTAGCCATTTCTTACCCAAAATCTTGTTTTAAATACAGAAGAATATTTAACCGTACGTTTCATGTTTTACAAAAATTAACAGCTAAAGAAAATTTGTATCATCGTTGCATTCTTTTGAAGTCATTAGAGTAAACAAAAGGATATATAATTTAAAAGGGAAGAAAATTTTACACAAGTTAGGTAACTTAGAATTCGCGAAAGATTTTTGTTTATGTTAACGTAATGTCGTCCTTTAAAGCCGGTTAAATAGCATAGCTCCCATCTTTCTTTCATTCGTATTTTTTCCTTCTTTCCATCCCCTTGTTTCATAGTCATAACGAATCCATGCTATTCTCTCTCATGAGTTCATGGTTTTGCTTATCCTAAAGGTAACACATTTAATTTTTTTATTTTAAACCAAAGCTTTAAAATTGGTCAATTTTAACTATACTATGTACTATAAAATTCACGGTGTAGGTCTGTGAACTGTGATTCTAATGAGAGTGCCTTTAGTGTCTGCTTCCAAATTTTCCATTAATGTTTGTGAAGGATATCAAGCGGAAAGAATCCTTCATTACGGTTGTTTATTGCTTTATGCTTCATTAATTTCCTGTTGTGTGCTTTTTCCTTTTTCCTAACATTTATACCAAAATGCATTGTAACAGACATGTTTTCCATTATTTGCAATTAAATAATTACGCTTTGTGACGTTTCATGCTTCGTCTGCTTCAAACTCGTTCGTAACACTTGTGGCGTTTTAGTCTTTCCACGAAATCATATTGTATTTTCGATTTTTGACGCAAATTGAATGAGTACTTCCAACTTTTGGAAAGTATCAAATTAGCTGACCCGATGGACGCTATTATCTATGGTGCATTCAAAACAGAAAACCATGCCTCGTAGGATTTTTAAACCGATTTTGTTTGAATAATTTTCAATTTGCAGCACATTTTTATACTCTGAAATTTGAGTTAGATGAAAGCTCCAAATAGCCGTTGTTTGCGAGCAAACTAACCGTTGAAGAATTCCCACCAGCGGGGGTTGGGGTTCTCCGTGGTCGCGCTTAGCAAGTATTGTTCAGTTTATTGTTCAAGTTATAGTTAACTATAATTCAGTTATTCTTCTCTCCCGATGATGGCAACTTAGTTATCGAAATACGTATCAAGAACAATACTTGCTAAGCGCGACCACGGAGAACCCCAACCCCCGCTGGTGGGAATTCTTCAACGGTTAGTTTGCTCGCAAACAACGGCTATTTGGAGCTTTCATCTAACTCTGATGTCTTACAACAGCCGTGTTCCTTTTCCTTATAGACTCTGAAATTTGAAATAGGAAACACTTAGTTGAATTTCAGCGTTGAATGACTCTAAAAGCGCGTATAACGCAGAGCAGCTCGTTTCGTTAAGGGTGATTATAGTTTCGATAGCAGTGTATCAGGAATTATCAAAGATCCAGAAATCTTTCAGTACTGATTTGCACGACAAAATATGCGGTATCGTGAATCCCGTACTATGGGAGCGCGATTTCCGAGACCGGTCGACAAAGATATTTCGCGAGATTATAGCGAAAACGGATAGCTATTATTGATCTCCTTTTCCTTATAGGATTAGGAATACCAATCAGATAGCTTATAACTAGGTTCGGTGTTTTCATTCCCCCTGCCATACACTATACGGCGGCTTGCGGGGTACTAATGTAAATATAAGGTTACGATAAATGGTTGCTGATGTCGACGTTTTTCTTTTACGGATGCCACAGTTTTGCTGTTTACTACAATTACTGTTGAAGATTGAGGAAGGAACAGCTGTACATATTAAACGTTGCATATCATCTGGTTGGCGAGGAAACTTAATAATTTGCGAAGTTAGGTGGAATTAATTTCTGGCCCTGGAGCTTTAAGCTAGAGCGCACAACTACCAAGAGTATTCCTAACATTAATGGAGATGTATCACCTCGTGCCCTTAGGGATAGTTCCGAATGCCTCTCAGTTTTGTAGCGAAGAGACTGGGGAGACAAAAGAAGAAAGGTCAACTTGTCTGGGGTGGTTCATAAATGTAAACTAAGATTTCAGGGCGCCCTTCCTCGCTTTTTCACCTTTCAGCTCGCAAAAAAACCCTTTCAAAACACATCAAGGCCTAAAACCGAGCCGGTCGCCGCGCAATGTCCCCCTTGTGATATCTGTTCGTGATTGCTAGGGACGACTTTCCTTTTATAAAGTGTCAAGACCGACACTCTGCATCGCTCCAGCGAGGGAAGGCCGCTTTTACCTCCGTTCCTCTTTAGTCCGTCTGCGAACGGAAGAGTTAGAGAAACAGACGGTGAGTTTCGGGTGCGCGGGATTTTGTAGGGAAATAAGTGTATTTTCCTGTCACCCTCGTGCAACTGGCACGGCAAAATGTTCCCGGTTTGCTGAAACGGCCGCTAGAGGGAGAATCGGCTCGCAGCGCCCCAAGCGGTGGGTAGATGAATCCACGGCCCATTAGACACGTTAAGGATTGTTACTGTTATTTGGGAAAAAGGCTCCTCATCCCCATCCTGGTTCTCTGGGAGAGAGAGGGACTCAGTACGCTGGGGAGGGGCGCCTATGAAGCGAGGCGTAATAGTTTTTTCTTTCTCTCGAATTTCCTTCGTCGTTAGAGTTCGGATGGATGAGCTTCGAAGGGAAAAAAGACTTCTTTTTCCCTTCGCCGGTTACGGGGCGTTTTCGGCGGGCGAGAATTGATGTGAGTCCATTTTAATTAGTTCGTTATAAGGCGCCGGGTTTGTTCTTCGCGAAACCTCGAAATGAGGAACGATTTTGAAGGCTTAATAACCGAGAAAGTTCATTATAATATAACGCCTGTTCGAGATGCAGATTCGGAAATAAAATCCTCCTGGGAAAATTCTTCTCGCGGATTTATTTTAAATGAGAGGCCCCCACCCCCTGCTCTCTCTCTCCATAAATGAGCATTGAGGATGGTTACTGCGTCGTTAACGGAACTCCGTCGAGCAATTCTTTTGAATGCATTAAGACCTCTCGTATATATAGCAAAGAACGCCGGAGATTATGAATCCATCTTACTGTAACTAAGCCGGCTGGGACTTTTTTCATTAGTCTACCGCAATCTCGGAGCACTTAATTAAAGTTGTTATGGCAAGGAATGAAAAATCCTCGCTGCGGAAATCTCTCAACAGAGAGAATGTTAGGGATCAAACTTGGTTTAGTTAAGCCCGGTATTTGACTTATGCACTCCTCGAGATTTACTGTTACATTTCGCGTGATTTAGATGCGAGGGGTTCATCTCCGTGGCCCGAATTTCTAACTAAAAAACGGAAGCTGGTGCATTTATGGAATGTAGAGTATCGATCTTCCACTCAATCCATTTGCTAATTGGTTTTTTAGAATCCATCCAATACCCAATTCTTTTTGAGCTCGTATGGATGGAAGTCCTTCGTGAAAGAGCAGTTTTTCTCGGAAAAGATTTACTCTTATTTGCTAAGTGACTGTGAAAAGTATTTTTGTGGACCGCCGGAAAGAAGCTGATAAATTTTTCTCAAGGAAATCGCATTAGCAGTAACAATTTTAAAAGTATTTCGGCAGCTAAAGTTATTTAGCACGTGATCCTCCACCGGGATTCGAACCCGGAACCGCTTACACCAAAGCCGAACGAGTTATCCACACGGCTATCTGGATGCTACCAGAGAAATCATTTACCTAATTTGGTAAATGATTTCTCTAAATATAAAAATATTTTTTACGATAACAGCTCTCTAGTTAATCATGACTTCTATATCTATATCAAAAGTAAGTTGGTTAAGAGAATGTTCCACATCCTGAAGCCACATCCTTGACATTTTTTTCGATGAGAGAATTTTGTTATAAAGTACATTTAATAACAAACGGCTTTTTAAACTTCATTCAACTTCACGTTTGTGATTTCACAGGAGTTGTATTTATTCGAATGGAGTTCAGAGAAAAAAATTAAAGGTAAGCATACGTGAAAAGACCCTTTGAATTCGGGACTCGAGCGAGGATCTTTCACTTGCCGGTCGGCAGCTTTTGGGAGACTCGAGTTAAAGTATCGTAAGACTTTTCCAAGTCTATTTATCCTCTGTATTTCTTCTGGTTGCTCATTTTTTTAGAGTTTAGAGATTTAACAATTAGTAATTTTATAATCCGACCTAGACCGCTTTGATACGGCGAAAAAATCAGAGAAAGAGATGCTAGAGCAAGTCGTTTGAAGAATTAATTTTCTCCTCGAACGGAACGCGAGAGTCATCGATTCGTTAAGTAGATTCGTAATGCATGCACCTTGTGCCACACGCACCGAAAGACGGGTAAATTTTCAGGGTAAATATATAGATGTGAATACTATCTTCCTGAATAATTAAAAATTACCAACAGTGAATTTTAAGTATAATCCTATAATGAACTATGGAACCATCAATTTTTCCTTCCTTTTGCGAAATTTTTGAGTTCTTTTGAACAATGCATCCACATTTATTCTTTCAAAGATCACCATATCTCTATTCTCCTTGTATTTAATCGGAAAAGGAGGGCACGACTGTTGTTTAAACCACACTCACCTTATGTGCGGAAAGTCGAAAAAGCGTTCAGAAATTTGCCTGTCATCTAACATTCCCTCTTTTGAAATGTATTGTTTTTACTTCTGAAACTGCACACTAGACATAATAAAGTAATGAGACATAATTCAAATCGATAGAAATTTTGACCGCATTAATCACTATTTTTAATTTAATTTATCAAAGGAAGCACGGGTTTAGTTATCTTTAGAGGAATATTGTAATTTAATTTTAGAAGATTAAGGGAAAGAAGTCGGATGATTTCTGGAAATCGGTAATGCAGAACCTCCTGCGTTCCTCCGAACGCAATTTTTCGTTCACCGGGGTACGGCTTTGGATTGTTTTTTTAAACCTGCCAATTTAAGGTGAAATTTTACAAATTATGAGTAGCGTCGTGTTTCCTGCACAAAAGGTTATCACACGTAATTCATTACGGATAATATACCCCTAAAGTATCCATCTTGTCTTCCGTAACGTAAAGTCATTGGTTATCTCGCAATATCAGGCATTTAATCATGTTCAATCATAACGCAAGGATTCATGAGTTAGTACTCGCGGTAATATAGAATCATTTCTTTAATTTAATTTAATTATACTGATTTATTTCATGCGAAAATATATATGTCCTTTTTACGTGAAAGATACTATGTTTAATGAATTGCTTTGATGTTAATTCAACAGGAAAGCTAATTCAGTTTTATATTATCATCTGTTTTTTTTCCTAACTTGGGCTAAATCATAGATCTTCACTCTTTGTCCATTAAAATGTTAAGTTGATCAGGACCTTGCTGAGCAATTTTGCAGCCTAAGTTATTTTACCTGACTTTCGTCGCAATAATTAGAATAACAATTAGTACTGAAATTCATGTTTTTTTATGAGTAAAATGTGGATTTTCATGAAAATAAGGACCTTAGCATTCCATTGAACACCCCTTGAGAGAGGCGTCAGAGGCGGTTGATACGCCGTTCCACACACGTGCTGACGCTGATTACTTTAGTGCTCGGAGCAGCTTATACGTAAAACATAACGCGTGCGTATGTATGATACAGATGCTAGGCGTAGGAGCGTGTGATTCTGATGTGCGCTAATAGATGGCAAGCGAGCTTTCATGTACATTCTTCACTAACTGACAGATGGCGCGGGAGTATGCATTTTTAATGAGAACGTATCGTTAAAAAGATAAATAAAGGAGATTTTTCGGTTATTCATTTGAGAAATGTCAAGTACTACATTAGTTTTTAAAGTTATTTTTTTTGTTACAAAGCCTGTTTCAGTAGTCTTTTTATTACTCGTAAAGTTATAAATTAGACGTTTTAGAATTAAAGACGAACATTTTTTTGCCGTGTACAAAATCAGCATTTATCTTTATATTCGAAGAGTTTGAGAATCATGGTGAATAGTGAATGAAGTCGTTTTCATGAAAATGGAACAGAAAGGGTTTGGACACGGGAATTTTGCGCTGATTTAAAAGCAATAGATCAATGTTACAAAGGTAAACTTGTAAGAAGATTTCACTTATCCTCGTACCGTATTCATGTTCTTAATAGCATTCCTCTTACCTGAGTGTTCTCCGTATTAATCTGAATAATAATTTTCATTTCTATTCAAAATAAATCTTTGCTCGTATTTCATCTTGCTAGTAAACAATTTTAAGGCTATGATATTTAATTCATTTGCTCTCGGAACGGACTTCTGTCGGAAGCTCTAGGTTTAATGATATGTCCGCCATCAGATGATGGCAAGCCAATTGATACGATTGGTATTTTTCCACCTCATAAATTAAATGAATAACTCCCAAGCAAAGTAGGAAATTCAATATTATAGTGGGATATGGATATTTAAGTGACTGCAGGGGAAAGGGGTTTGTTAAATATTGATAGGAGAGGGATTGCTAAAGAAAGTAATTGAAGGTAGAGCACCAGGAAAAAGAGTAGTAATAGTAGTATTGCAAAAAGTGCTTCGACAGCTGAGGTAATTTCGCACGTAGCCTCCCACCGGGAATCGAACCAGGGACCGTTTTTATACGAGTCGAAATGAGCGTTGCCCACTTGGCTATCCGGGAGTCCAGGAAAAAGATAGTTGAAAACTAACGGTAAATGTCTAAGATTATGACACGGTATGAGTCACCAAGAAATGTTTGCAATAAGGGCATAATTTTTTTCCCTTTCCTTCTTAGCCTTACTCCCAGATTTTATGGGGTTAGCTGATGAATTTTGATGACTGGTGGCGATGATGATAAATTTGGTTTTGGTGCTGAACGAGGAGGCCTCAAGGTCTTTCTGCTACCAGCGGCGGCGGCCACAACCATTTCTGCACAGAAAAATCCGATTAGCTGAGATTCGAACCTAGGACCTTGGGAGTCGTATTAAGGCTAACCTCCACTGGGGCCGATAGTTATTATAATTGGAATAATTTATTTAGTAAATAATCCATAAATCATCTTAATAATATTTCATAACCAATAGCTGAAATAAGAGATAAAGAATCTAGCAGTATATGAAAACCCAAAGGTTCGAAGTCTAAATATAAA